>JARJDS010024093.1:0-18241 GCA_030264155.1 Atheta pasadenae | reverse complement strand
TTCGGTTTGTAAACAGTATTAGTGCATTTTAAGTTATTCTAAAATATATTTTGTTAAATCGTTTTCATCTTCGTTTATTACCACGCAATATTCCTTGCGCCATTTACCTCCGTTCAACAAATTGTCTACATGAAATGTCTGTTGTAATCAGTTTTTGATTATTGTTTAAATGCACAAAATACTAAGAAACACTTACGAACATGAATGCTTAGTGTCAGTAATTCATAGTAATCTATGAAATTTAATAAATTATTGTTAAAGTTTGATTGCCTTATTGTAATAAATATTGGAAGTCAACTTGTGAAACTATTTTCTCCGTAATTATGAAATTTCCCAACCATCCATCAATTATTCTTATTTCTTATTACTGGCAAATAGCTCAATTTATGGAGGTTTGCAAAAACAATAAATATGGATCTTAAAATTAAGTTACGGCCGCGATCAGAAGCCGACTAGTAAATTAGATTATTTTAAGCGCTTCAAAATGAAATCTTCTCTAGCAAATATAGTTCTTGATTTATGACGTTTTGATAAAAAAAGTCAAATTTGAAATCAATTTTAAGAGAAATTAATTTCCAATCTAATAGTACCATTCTCAAAAACGAATATTTTTTCTCATTTTCCAAATTTTGGTGCCCTAGCACTAGCCCCAACTGCCAGTAGTGTAAATGCATCACTGGTCGCAGGTTTGTTATGTTAATATAAGTTATTGTGTACTTATTTGATAATTGGTTATTATCATAATATAAAATATTATAATACCTTTACACTTTGTTGTTGTTCAACTAAAATTGTCACATAGTTGTAACAAAGTCTTGTTCAATGTGAAAAATTATATTAACTTTCATATCATTCTTATCAGAAATTAATTTCTAATCTAATAGTACTATTTTTAAAAGCCTACAGTTTATTATTAACAGGAATTATTTTGTTTAGGAGTTATTTGACTTTTAGTGACTCCCATATGTATTTCTTATGGGGAAATAAATTGCTGGAATACCTGAAATCCATGCCTAACTTCACATAGGTATTTTCAAAGCATTTTTTTCGTAAATTTCAGATTTAGTTCGCAACAACTTTCATCAAAACATGATAATCATCGATTACATCAGCAATGCTACAATCAACTTTTTGAAATCTTACACTTACAGCATTAAATCTTGAGAATAAAATATGCCAAAGTATCTGCATAAATGCTGTTTCAATTTGCTGCAATTGAATTCGAATACCTCTAGCTTCTTGCCGTGTAATTTCATTTTCTTCGATATCTTCTTTAAGAATAATTAAAGTTTCAATTATTTCAACAAAATGTTTATTAAGTGCTTCAACCGCTTCATGACGAGCTGACCATCTGGTTGCAAATAAAGATTTTACCCCAATTCTTTTTTCAGTATGAGGTGGGGTGTTTTCCACCGCGTGAAATCGAACTAAATTTGTAGAATGTTTTGACTTCCGAAAGGAGTCAAAAGAAGAAAGAAATTCAGTCCAGCATCAAAAACCATTGTTTGGTGAGCCAAATTTCTCATTACTGCCTCAGAATGGAAGTCCTCGTGAAACTAAGGCATTAGTGCTGATAAAACATGGGGGCAAGTTGGAAGATCATACTTTTGGTGTCGCATAAGGAATCGCTGGCAAAATGTCCAGGTTCTTGATTTACGTGTTGTTAAATATTGTGCTTCGTATTCTGCGACTGAAAGCATGTTGTACAATTCTTGGCCAGAACTGTACCGGGATTGGTACCCTTAAGCACCCTTAAGAACTCTTGAAACGTTTAGCTAATCAGTTTAGTTAAGATCGCCTGTGCGCTAACACGTGAAAAACTCTACCAGTTATTTCTTTTGTAATTTTATGTTTGTCATACAATAAATACTTATATATCACATCGTCTGGCTATTTAATAACAACATAAAATAAAAACGAGAACATGAACATTGAAAACACAAAATTAGTTAAATTCATACACTCCGATAATTATGCTTTCTTAATTGAGACTTTAAGTGATTTGATAAGAGAGTTGTATTATATATTTTTAAAAGAAACAAGTAAAACAAGATGATTGTTTTTGTTTTGTGTGTTTTTTCTCTTAATTGTATTTCGACTAATTAGTTTTATTATGTTAAATTATATTTGTTATGAAAACACGAACAACAAAGATGCACACAAAAAACAACCAAAGAAACAGACATAATTGAACGGATGAAACAGAAGAAAAAGATAAATTACCAAAATAACATAATAACAACGCAAAGAGAACAAAAAGTTCATCATAAATTCAAAATTAAAAGTTAAAAATTTCTTGGAATTTTAATTCAAATTGACCAATAAAAGTCGCGGTCTTTCTTTGTATCTTGTCTTAAAATGTAATTGTTTGATAGTACCCGATTAATAATGAAAAAAAACTAATAAATTTATAAATGTTTATATTTTATTAATTGATTTTTTTCCATTCCATAAAAACTGTGCCGCCGAGAACCACTGTTGTATTGTTTCTGTTCCAAATATCGATCCGTATGCTGTGTCGGAATTCCAACAGGACCAAATAAAAACACGCGCATGAGTACGCAGGTTGTGCAGGCGCGCGCATCTTCCCGTCTCGTCTCCTTTATTCCTGTGCCGATTGCACAATCTACCCCTACCTAGTTGCGAAATAAACTCGCAGAGTTATAAGCGAAAACCAAACCATATCCGTGAATCAAAAGTTGTGTTGTGTTCATTGTGTGTGTCGAGTGTCCCGGGAAATTAGGCCACACCGACCAACAAACCTCTCCCTACCTCATCCAGCCCCCTCAAAATCAATCACAATCGCATTCGTAAAATACAATTCCACTCACGCGTCTGTCGACATCTCGACTCCTGAGCTAGTGAGTCCTGCGTCTTTTAGCGCTCACATTTTCGATTCGCATCGAACCTTCAGGGGGTTGCCACCCAAGCAGTAAATGTTACATGTCCGCAACACATGTACGCAACAGGTCTATTAAATTTGCGTTCTCATTTAAGTGTGCGATGTAAGTGTTTGGTTGTGTAATTGTTACTCTGTCTCTGTGTGGTTGTAAGTAGACAAACCTTACTTAATTTCGGGAGAAAAGACACCTCCGGGTGGTCTAGGTTTGACCTTGAACTCGTCTTTGAACACATAACTGATACGATAGTCCTGAGAAATCCATTAACGCTGCTTAATCGCCATCGTCATCTCTTCATTTATCTTCGGGCACGGTGGTGCTGCTCAGGATGCTATCGATCGCTGTTCCTCAACCGGCCCTAGGATGCACGTGCTACGTTACAGCCGCCATCGTCGACGCTCTTTTAACAACATCAACATCCTTCAGATCCCTCATTTCTACCACTATCGATCTCTAAGTGGGATGAGAAGCCGCCCCTATGTTGAAGATTCCCGCACGTTTTAAACAATGTGACCTCAGTGTTTCCCTTGCGTTTGATTATTGTGACTGCATTGTCAACATGGGTACTCGTGCCGCTGCATGTAAGCAATCTCATTTTTTACCAATTTTCGACCGAACATATTTGCCATAATATTTAACCCCGCTCAGAGTGGTAATAACTTAGATGTAGTAGTATTTAGAGAAGTTAATTAATCAGGGTCGGATATTAATGCTGATAGTCCGTCCCTGGTTACCAACCCTTGGTGCTTGTATCAAATCAATTTTGTATCAATTTATATTACTCCTGATGGGCATGAAATATTATTTCCGATGTCACATTTGATGTCCCTTTTAAAGTTAGCACTATCACATATTTACACTTTTTATATCTACCCCATCCACGTAATGGCTGTTACACCACCCCTTTGTTTATATATACCCATATATATTAATTGATAGTGTTTGGCAAGTTTAGTCAAAACTAATTAGGAAATATGTCCATGTCCGTACTCATCACGATTGTTTGCAGTCACGGTCAAAATACGCAGTCTCAACGACTATCATGTGAAACTAATGCAAGGGATTATGCCACCCCCTTCAGGGGTGGACATAGCTAACACCATCAAGTACTTTTCACAAACACTGTTAAGTATGTAAAAATATTTTATTTCAATTTTCACGCACCTATTTAACGATTGGTATTTATGTACGAGTAGCGGTCTTAAAAGATGTACCCAATTCCCCACTTGATCTTCTAAAAAATCCGGAAATGGACTCTACACGGATTGGACTCTATCCCAGTCTGGACTACAAAGGGTTGTACAACTCTTTGATACCTTTAATAGAAGCAGCTCCTTTAATTCAATATGGTTTACATAGTAAGCTCAAAATAATTAAATTTAAAAAAAAAACTAAATAATTGTTTATACAATGTAATACTTATTTCAGATTTTGGCCAAGCGTTTCTTCAATGCTTGGGATGTTTACTTCCGTTTTTAGAGCACGACCTCATTGATAACTTACCATACTTGATGGCGTCTTCTATTGCTGTTTTGCCTAGCAGTCTACATCAAGATATAGTTAACTCCTTGTGTTTCTATATTTTACCTTTCACAATCAGTAAGTATTCACAACAGACTAAATATTTGGTTATGAATAACGGTTACATTTTTTAGCGCGACATAAGTGCAGAGATGACATTAGTCAATCGGTGTGTTCCGTGATTATGATGATCTTTCAATACTCGTCTAATCCTGCTCACCATTGCCAACTCTTGGAATGTCTCATGAAATTAAAACAAACTATTCTTAAAGATGTTTTGTGCGTTATTGCATATGGCAACAGCACTGCAAGATATTCCGCTACAAAATTGCTCTTCTAC
Source organism: Atheta pasadenae (assembly GCA_030264155.1). Classification (NCBI taxonomy): domain Eukaryota; kingdom Metazoa; phylum Arthropoda; class Insecta; order Coleoptera; family Staphylinidae; genus Atheta; species Atheta pasadenae. The sequence goes on along the minus strand of JARJDS010024093.1, from coordinate 13,480 downwards.
TATTGGCCAACCTTTAATGCTAACTTCTTCGATCGCAAGAACTTAATCTGCAAACTTGCTGGTAACTGAGTTATTAAAATGTTGATGTTTTGTATTATAACCTAAATAATTTTTTGTTATAGATTTAGCTCCTTTTACTTGCCAGAGAGATATGTGCCCTAGCCAAGGAAACGCTGAGGCAGCTAAAGTCTGCTATGATCACTGCATTTCTATAACCTTTGCTAGTGACACACCACCTCCCTTGTATCTTTGTATTGAATGCGCTAACGAAATACATCGGGAACATCCAAATCAAACCTTTTGCGATATTTTACATCCAATGCAAGCCCAATCTATGGTTTGCGAGAATAAGGTTAGTTTATCTAAATTATTTTATCAACTATTAGGTGAAGTTGTAAAGAATTTTTTTTTAAATTAGAATTGCCGCTCCAATGATAAATCAGCTATCTCTATCTGTTTCTCCACCGAATGTGCAAGCTACAATGGTAACCACCCTATACGGTATTGCGAACAATGTCACAACAACCGACATAACAATCGCAGAGGAGGTGATCATGTTGTTCATCGAGCATTACCTACCACCTGGTCAATGGACATTGAAATGCAGACTTATATGGTTGAAGCTATTGTGTCTTTATTAAAGGAAGCCAAAACACCCCAACCCGAAACTAGTAAAGATAGCAGTCCAATGGACGGTAAACCACACATCGTGCAAGTGGATAACATCACCAATGAAGAAAGGCAACTTCTAGGACGATATGGCATCTGGTTATTGGTAGGACGTTGTACACCAGATGAGAATACACCTGTAGAAATTTTAGGAAGATTGCTAGCTATGTTGTTTCATTGGTTCCACATGACAGCTTATTCTTCTGATACGAAAGAAGAAAGCACGTTAGAAAAACTCAAAACAGAAAGCGTCTGTGCTTGGTTACGAGATATTAGTAAATCGCATTATAAGTTGTTTATCAGTTGTTTGTTACCTCATCCACCAGAATATGCTAGGGTTGGAGGTCATTGGGATACACTGGCGTCAAGAACATCTCATTTGAAGGAAGGTCTCAATAGATTGTTTTGTTTGGTACCCTACGAAGTGATTAATCAGGATATTTGGGATTATGTGATGCCACATTGGATGGAAGCTGTTGTAAACGATGTTCCTGAAAAGGAACTTCCAGAACTGAGGATTATTCTTAGCAAGATCTTAGATACGGATATGTCACCTTTGGGTTTTGATGCAAAGAAAATGTATAATTTTGTTAGTCTTCGTTTTGAAAAACCTTCGGCTAAAGTACAAGAACAAGCCTTAAAATGGCTACAAACTTTAACTATGTTGGAGATAGTCATTCCATTACCATTACTGTTTTCAATTTTTGGTGATGCTGTTAAGTTTATGAAAGCTTTAATTGAAAAAGGGCACGACAGTCCCGAGAAGACAAACAACTCTAGGCAAGAAAGAAGAAGTTCTATTTGTAAGTAACCTTTAAAGCAAATTTATTTTTCGATTTAAATTTAATGCTTGTGTGATAGTTGTTGAAGATTGCGATTCTGCTACCACTTCGTTGTCGGATGACGAGGGGAAGATGTCTCAGCACACCGAATTTGAAACCGACGCCGAACGTAATCTTTTCTGTTCTATTCTTATGTTGGACGTGCTTCTAAAGCAAATGGAACTACAAGACATCGACAAACACACTGGATTAAATTCGCAGCTCTGCAAAGATGTGTGTTGGCTTCTCAAAAACATGGTCACAGCAGCCTGGATCGGATCGCACGAATGCAACGCCAAATCCGAATGTGTCTACTGCGAGTCCAGCATTATGTGGCATCAATTATCTCAGCAATTGATCAAATACCTATCCCCGGTTCAACCGGCGCACCCACCAGACGTGAGTAGTATTTGTTTGTTGGTGTGTTCCGTTTCTCTGGTTCTATGGCGACGACCAATGTGTTTGCATCACTGTATCTGTTAAATGTTTTAGCCACCACTCGAAGAGAACAATGACGATGGTCATAATCGCAAATCTCCCCCAGAGAGTGACAAAAAAGATTCCAAATCTGATGTTGTTTTGAATATGCCCATTCCTGACATTCATTCGGTTGGTGGTGTTTTGGTTCATATGCCGCATGTATGTTCGGTACGTTACTAGTCATTCTTCTCTTGATTAATGAGCAAGCAATTAACGCGTCAAACGATTTAAGTCAGTACTCAATAACATATTAATCAATAACAGCTACAATTTCAGTTACCAGTTTCTTTACTTCATGTTATACTACTATAAAGGTCTGCTATTTCTATTAATCTTTTTCTCAGCCTCAAATTTAAACTGAAAATCATGTTTTCTGTTGTTTCCTACACATATTTGATGTTTTATTGAATTGGACTGTATTTTCAAATCACCTAATCTTTTCTCAACACAGGCATTTTATGTATGACGCATGATCTTCAATAAGTTTAAAATTGACTACTTAAAAATGATTTAAAACGCAAACTGCGATTGGTATTCATATAAACGTATTAATCTTAAAAACTCGATCATAAAGCATGACTTTGTTTAGACTAATTGGCTATGTGAATGTTTAGCTGTTCCTAGAGTCGGAAAATACGAACTTGAAAAAGGTTGTTATCGCTTTTCACGCTTACGAATCATTTCTATTTACATTGGCAATCCCTGCATCAATTTACAGATCATGACAGCTACGGTGGAGACAGTATCGGAGCAATTGGACTTGGCGGCAATTATACCATCCGAAAAAGTTGTTTCAGCCGTTGCTAGAGCTATAACTCTTTCTGAATCTGATGTCGGTATGTTAGTAGCTTGTAATACCAATTTGGGATTATACCTGAGGTTATGTTACAGCAACTGCAACGGCCCAAGTTGCTAAACCGCAGGTTATTGGCGAGAATGACGAACCTGTGGAACCGGAACCCGGTGATGATTTGGAGAATTTCTGGCAAACTTCAGTCGGAAAGTTTAAGTTTGTTATTTCTGATTTACCCCAACCTTTACAGTATATTCATCAATTGCTACATGAGTTACCCAAAGTCGAAAAACCGGATGTTTTGTATTATATGTTGCAATGTTTAAACGTTTTAATTTTACATGGAGATGCTTGTACCAAGGCGTCGAAAGAACATCGAGGATTTTTTATTTGGTGTCAGGAAAATTTATTAATCAAAAAGTATGTTACAGTTTTGGATAGATAACACAAATTAACTTTAACCTAATTTTAGTTTATGGAATTTATGCAATGCTGAACATTCTCATATTTGCCAAGAAGCAGTCCCGTTACTGTTACACTGCATTACACTTCCTGCTGGTTCTGATGTATTTTGGCGAGTAATCCAGGATGAATTCCATGACTACGATTGGCGCATACGTTTCATCGCCGTTGAACGAGTTACTGTCATCGCAAGATTTATGGATTCCAGTCCTCTTCGGAATAATCTTCCGTTACAAGCAGCATTGGCCAATGCGTTTTGTTATCTTATTTCTAGTATGGACGATCCCAATGTTTACATTGCACAAAGAGCTACGTTGTATCTGGGAACAATACATGACAGCGCCATTAAATCGTTGTTAATGTGTTTGGAAACCCAATTTGATTCGGTAATTGTTGATCGACCTATGGTTCTACAATCGATTTATCAACTCCATAACTCGCTCAGTGAACGCAAAATACTCACCTGGGACTTCTTCCTGAATCGTTTGGACACTCTATACATTGAAGCTCAGATCAACTTGGAAAAATCGGGTGACATTTCATACTTCCGGGATTTACGCAATTCTGAACCAGGGAGTGATGCTTTTAATAAAAAAATGACTCGTGCGCACGAAGCGTTAACCCATTCAGAAGGTAGTGGAAATAGTTCCGTTAAAACTTTAAGCGCTAGTTTTGGAACAAAATGGCCGTACAAACGTACTATGTCTGCTCCTGCATCGATTATAACACGTCATGAATTTAAAGGTAGTAATTCGTCATAGTCATAGTCGTAAACATAATATTAATCTTTATTGATTTTAGTGGAATCTAAAGAAAAAGTTTACAATCGTCAAACATCAGCACCGATATTAAAACGCAAGAGCTCCAGGTTTGGACTCGGTCAGTTTCTAGGCACTAGTAACAGTCTTTCAGGTAGTACTAGCTGTAGTTGTTTAGTTGTCACTCATCCCGCATGGACGTAAGTGCACGACACCAAATCAATTAATGTTTAATCTAAATAATTCCATGAATGGGAAATTAAAATTGATAACAATATTTAACAAAGCAAAATTGCTTTGTTTAAACTAGAACTAGTTTTTGATAGTTTTATAGTTTAATGGTTGGCACATATCTTGCATGAATACTGTTTGATCAGAGACACACGCATGTTAAGTTATGTAGTTTTGTTTATTTTTCTGAAGATATTAATTTGTTTCTTTTTAGATGGCCACATGCATTCGTTGAATGTGGCTGACGACTCTAACCTGGCTGGATTTTCTCAAAAAATTATTGAATTGGAAGAATCTGATCGCGAGACAATGCATTTGTTAATATTCTTATTGTTGCAATTTTTGTCCCGATCGGATCAGGCGTTTCCTACTGATGATAAACGTTTGACTAAAACGCAAGGAATTGTGTTACGCCATCTTTATTTGCTTTTAGGTTATAATCAAGCAGACAAAAGCTTGTATTTACCTCCAGCAAGGCTAAGGGCATCTGCTGCTTTTAATGTTTTCTTATCAATTTTACCACAATTATTAGATCAGAACCACTTGATGGGCAAGATTATTTTACCAACTTCCATTACTTTATTACAATTTGCCCCATCGCCAGTGTACGTCACACGTGACGCTACTATGGACTACCAACCATCTTACAGCTTGTGGTATTTGGAATCACAATCCAGGAGGAATTGGTTAATGTCATTGGTTGTTTTGTTATACAAGGTACTTAAGGTTAATTTTGAGGTCATCTGTGAAATGTTGACTGTATTTTAATATTTTAGTACCAATACAATGCCCAACCTAATTGTAATCAATTATGTTCCCTGATTCGAATTGTTTTGAACACTTTGGATGCTCAAAATCATACATGTAAGCGTATTCCAGCAACGATAGTGATGGGCGCACCCCCATCGCGGTCTAGAGGTAACTTCCACTATTTGTTAGTTGGCATACTTTATAACCGTGTGTTTAGATGTTAGTCAACCGTCTTTAGGTGCTGATCACGTCGGTAATACACCACCCTTATCACCAATGTATTCTGCAGAGGCTCAGTGCGTGCAGGTGTCCCTGGGCTCCAAAGGCACCAAGTCTCAAGTGATTTACACCAAGCCATCGTCAGCATCTAGCATGGAAACACATTGGGAAGAACCTGATACCAAACAACCCCGCACTCGCAAGAATACTGACTACAGTCTAGATGGGGACGAGACTGAATCTGAACTTATCGCGATACCTGAAAGTGATCTATCCGATAGTACACTTCATGGTAGTGGGCAGGACGAGTTTGATGATGGTGTTGATGATGTTATAGTTACTCAAAAATCGCACAAGTCTGTTAAACCCAAACGTAGCACCTGGTTTATAGGTAGTGAAGAACCAAGCCCAAAATCATTTGAAAAACGTAATTACACCATTGAAAAACAGAAGAATTGTGCGAAATTTACAGGTTTGGCAAACGCTGCGGCTTTAGTTGTGGGTGTACCTACTTTGGGTCTTGCTAAAACCGTCACAACTGACACTCACAAACCTTTAACTTGCACCGCGTCTATTGAATCCACTGTTTCTATACCTTGTACTAATAAACCGTCACCTCTTGGTAAACAGAAAAAGATTATTGAGCCTAGTATCACACCGGTATGTACACCTGTGTCTGATACGGAAGATGCAAAGAAAAACATGCTCCCAACCCCATCTATTGAAAGATTGTTACCAATTGGTTCAGCTAAACCTCCACCAGGTAATTACATAATTACAACCTTGCTTTTTTTGTAGTTGTAATGTATATCTAGATTTGAAGTAATTGTAGACTATTTATTTGTATGGTTTAGTAGATTTAGAGTTTAGTAGTGATTCTGCATCATCATCTGATACACCTACACCCACACCAACTATGGAAGACCCACTATTAGGTATAGATATTGATTTATATGATTTAGTTTATTTTTTTATGACAACTGTTTTTAACCACATGGGTATGTGCAAAAACACGTTTGTGTACGGTTTTAGAATCGCCACGGACGACGTTCTCTTTAGAGTCACAATTAGAGATCCCTAGTCAGGAGCGATTGCTTCCTATAGGACAGCACAATAAAGACATCAATCAATTGGTGGATAAAGTGCGACAAGCGCTAGGCATACAAACACCAACGTCAGGTGCTAAATATTCTAATAGCAAAGAATCCACGTCAGCGGCACATAGTCCTAGACGGTTAATTAAACAAGTGGCACTTGAAAGTCCACCGAATGCATTAGATGCAGATGAATCTGTATTCACAAATATTTTCATCGAAAATAAGAGTGAGTTTAGTGAATTCTCGTAATGATACTGATCGATTTAATCAATCATGATGTTAAAAATAACTTTGCGAAAAGTTTCAGGTGATGGAATTATGCATAGACCACGAATGAGAAAAGCAGGCCCATTTGCAATGGGTACCAACATTGTGCGCGATCCACGACGACCTGGTTCCTGGCTAAGTCCTGACCAATCGCCCAAATCTTTGGAGAATACTGACATGAAACAATCTACGTTTCGAATTGGAGATGAATCTGTTAATGAACGATGCACCGAATGTGGTACTGTTATTGAGAAATATAGCGATGAAGAAATTGGGCTTTGTATTGTCACACTTGGAACGTTTATACATAGAGAACCGGCTTTGGCTGCTCCAATGTTACCCGATATTTTGAGTATAGTGGCTAAGTATGACTTATGGAAATATATATTATTTATTAATCAAAATACAATGTAATGTTTTGTAGAGTTGCCACAAATGCTAATTACCCCTGGCAAACAGAAAGCAATATTCATTTACCAGGTGGCGCTGTAAGTGTTGCTCATCAATTCTTAAGATGCGTTTTACATCAGCTCGCGCCCAATGGAATCTTCATACAAATGTTCCAATCGTATACTATCGAATCCACCAGAATCCAATTCTTTAAAAGCGTGATTCAAGCTTTGGTCGATTTTAGTGAATTGAGCCCGGTTGCTCCTTTACAATTATTGCTAGAGACTTTAAACTCAAAGAAAACTTTACCGATTGATAACCTACCAAGGATTATGGAAAACATGGCTTGTTATTTGGATTGTTTACCGTTGGAAGCAGCTTTAGGTCCTACATCGCCTTTATGGAGTAATGTGTTGCAACAATTGGAAATTTTATTTAGAAAAATGATATTTTTGCTGAGTACTATTGAAGATATTATGCCGATGTTACGTATTATGATAACGATATTCAAAATACCAGTGATTAAAGAATATAAAGGCATTTTGGAACCGTTTTCAAAAGTTCTCAGTTATGCGATTCAAACCAATGTTTTGAAATATACCAATTTGGTAGATGTTTGTTATCTCTGCAATAAAGCATTTACTAAAGACCGGGATAAGTTGATCTTGAGCCGAATGGTGGTTTATGAATTGGTTCAAGCGTTAAAGTTCAAAACATCTATTCCCGACTCTAATTTATTGATGTTAATAAATTTAATATTACAAGATGTTGGAGGTTGTATTCCATCTAATGTGGTACTAAAGGATTCGAACCCTTTATATCTGGATTTTTACGGTCCGATTTGTAACACAAATATTTCAGAATGTATGCGAATGCATTTAGGAGATATTTTAGAATTTTTGACTGATTTTCACACCTTGGCTAAGATCAAAGTAAGTTATTTCAATGGCTTCTTAACAAATAAAATCTTATTGTTTGTTTTCAGAGTTACTGTAAAGGCGTATCAGTTGGACTTAATGATGATACTCTTGGTGGGATAATTAAATGTGGAGTAGCTCAATATTTAGCGTTAGAAATAACCAAAGGTAATGGCCGTGACAATCGAGCGGTCACAAGATACTTACCATGGTTATACAGTGCTTCTACTGTACAACAAACACCTCGTGAATTTGTTGAATGCATCAGTCATATTCGATTACTCAGTTGGTTGCTGTTAGGCTCTTTGACACATTCGGCATTACACGGTACTGGGCAAGGGCCAGGACATACCACTTCCCAACCAATACCGCAGGAAGCATCCTGCCAGGTGGCGGACCATATACAAGTTATAATGGCTGGTTTTGCCGAACAACCTAAAGCATCTATTCTGCACATGTCGTCTTTGTTTCATACATTTATTTTGTGTCAACTGTGGACTGTTTATTTAGAACAAGGTCTCAGTGCGCATTTACCAATTTCCGAGGCTTATAACGTTACTATGAATATATTGTTTGATTTTTGGGATAAAGTAACACCATGTATTTTGCAATTGGTTCAGCAGTCCAAAGTTGTATGTGTTTTTTTCTTCATCAACTTAATTTAACATGCATTGTTTATTTATTACTAATACCTTGTCTTTGCTTATAGTTAAGCGAAATTGTAAGTTTACACTTTCTTAGTATGTTGGAGGCGTTGATTGAATGTCATTCCACTTTTGTTGGAAAATTGTTACCATTGTGGACACCTGTGTTATGTTCAAATCAGATTCAGGTATGTTTCATTATTTGGCTGGTATAAAGTTAATGTTCCTTTGATCATTTAAATTTTTTTAATAGTTACCAGGACATTTGCAAGTCAGACTTCAGAACTGTCGCAACTTTATTCCCATCGGACACTCGGAAGTTTTACCGGAAAAGAGCAAGCAGCATATTCACAATCCAGTTCTCTTGAAATGGTTGCAACGCCTGCAGTTTAAGATGGGACAAATTGAATTACAGTCGTCCACGGCAACGCAATTCTACTCATTGTAGTTATTGTTAGCAAATTGACGTATAGATGTATTAAAATATATGTCTAATTACAATTAGGCTGAATGTCTAAAAATGTTATCTAATTTATTGTTCTACCTAATTTTATAATTTTAGGTTTACGCTTATTAAGTTGCTTTAAATGCAATTTAAATGAACATTCTAAATTTATTTATTTGAAATTGTTTTTTTTAATTGAATATAAATATACTAGTAGTACCCGGCGTGCTACTCCCCAATTTACCGTTTTCTGCATTTCTTGCAACTCTCGATAAAAAAAATCTTCACACGCTTTTACTAAAGTCGTAATTCGCAATTTTCTTGAGCTGTCAATGCCGACACAAAGTTTCGAAAAGTAATATCAAATCATTTACTTTTAATATATTGGAAAATATTTTTTTCTTTCTTATTTCAAACTATCTACATATCGATTTGTTTCTTGAGATGTTTCTTTTTTGGTATAATAACCAATAAAAATGTTATAGTTGAAAAGTCAAATGGTAAAAAATTTCAAATCACAAGTACATTAAATTAAAAAAATCATTAAATAAAAGAATTGGCTAATATTTAAAGTTATGAATTCCATAAATAACTTGTTTTCCAGCAAATAGCGATATTTTTAAATAATATGAGTGAAAAATGCTCAGAATCTGGCCCTTTTTTTGGAAAACAAAGAATGTATTGACTCTTAAGGCAATGTCAATTTCTCCAATATGACTTTTCCTCTAGCACAACAGTCGATTCAATACTCTATTTTATTGCCATGCAATATTTACAAAAGATTGTCATTTCCATACTTGTTACTGATTTGTAAGCACAATAATTTATTTCTGTATCACATTAGCACTGGGTCTGATTTTGTTGTTGTTGTCCGGGCTTATTTTCCGGGATTATTTCGCAAAAAGTCGGGTCATATTAACTAATACTGACATGGCTCTCTTCACGTGTTCCTCTTTAGTCCTTTTATTTGCCATTTTGTTTCAAATTCATCTAACATTATTGCTTTGTCTCGAAAGTATTGATCGCCTTTGTCAAAACAAAGTAGTTATACCGTTATTTTCTAATATCGTAATGCTCTAATTAATTATTATAAATGATCATTTTGCCATGTTTCTGGAATTAAAAGCAATTAAATTGATAAGAATGTTGTTTTCAACGATTGACCTCAATCATCATCTATTTATATCTAGCAATATATTTTATGTTATCACAACAATTCAACAATAATATTTATTTATACTTCAATGCAAAACAAATGCAACACAAAGTTAAGTTATGAATAAACTGAATTTTAGTTAAATCTGGAATTCGTTACCAAAATAACGAGTAATAAATAAATAAAATAAGTAAAAAATTAGTTGAAGTAACAAAAATGTTTAGTGATTTTTTACGTTTAACAGACAATTCTTCCAGAATTAAAGCAGTGTTTGAATACAGTAAAAATAAATTTATCAACATTTCCGAATCAATTGGTACCGTACAGAAAACAATTAATAAGACAAAAGTCTTAAGTGATAAAGCAGATCAAATCTTTGAAGACTCAAATTGGTTGGAATGTATTAATGTTTATAACAACGCAATTAAATTATGTCCACAAAATAATGGTAAGTAAAGTAATCAATATATTTTTGTAACTAATTTTTATATAATTGTTCAATTTTTTTACTTCCATAAATAAATAAATTAGATTTTTCTTCATTTTATAATTTCTTTAGATTTTTCTTTTCGTTTTAAGGTAGTTTTTCAAAACTATTATATGTTCTACTTTTTTTGTTTAATTTCGTGCTGGCCCTATTAATCATAAAGCTTATTTTGATAATTTTAATAGTTTGCTCATTATTGCTTCTTTTTTAATTTTTTTTAAATTCTTCTTCTTTGTTTTGAAGTTCTTTTTATAATTGTTTTCATATGTCGTCTTAATTCCAACAAACAAAACGTTGCAACATTTATGTTAGCTTTCCTTCATGTTTATATTTTTCAAATGTATGGATGTTCCATTTGTTCAATTGGAGTTTTATTTATGTTCCTATTGGGTTTCTTATGAATTTTGTTAGTTCTCACTTATTTTTCTAAATAATAATCACCTAGAATGTTTATTTGGTTTAATTGGTACAATTTAATTCAATTTTTTTTGTTTTTCTTTTATGTTTTCTCTAATAATGGTATATATTTATTTGTTTTTCTTTGTATTTGTAGCTGACGACAAACAACTTTACGTCTCCTTAATCGAAAAACGCTGCATTGCATTTCTACACAACAACAACCACAAAAAATCATTGCAAGATATCGCTTTTATCAAAAAATACGGTTATTATTCAAGCATTGAATCTCTAAACCAACTCGAGACAAGCGCTAACAATGCTTTGTTACTTCTCAAATCATCTAACGAACAAAAAGCAATTATAAAAAACGATCAAGAAGAACAAACATGGCAACCTACAAATATAACCTATCCAGTGTTAACGAACAAAGTAAAGCTACTAAAAAACGATACTATGGGAAGATATTTCATAGCAATCGATGACATAAAAACAGGAGAAATTGTAGCAATTGAAAAACCGTACGTTTCTTACGTAGCAAAAGACACAAATTGCGCAAATTGTGCTCTATCAACGAATCAAATATACGCATGCGAGCAATGTAAGGAAATATATTGTTGTGAACAATGTTTAAACAACGCTAAAAAGTATCATCAATATGAGTGTGCTATTCAATTTAATATCTTGGAAACAAAATATCAGATTAATGTTACTCCTCAAGAACGATTAGCATTAAGAATGATTACACAACGTAGTTTAGAGCAAGTTATACAAGAACACAAAGATGCTAGCGTTGATCGATTAATGGATGTCTATAATGAATTTGATTATTACAACGTTATTCGATTAGTTAATCATGAAGATTCGTACAATGCGGAGGAGTTGTATGAATTGGTTTATAAAGCAACGTGTTTGGTGACACTTTTGAAATATTCAGGATATTTTGGAACCTTGAAAAGTTTTGATAGTTTATCTGATGAGGAAATTCTTATTGGAGTTTTGCTCATAAAATATATACAAATAATTAAACATAATTCAAATCGGATTAAAGAAATGCATGCGGATTTGAGAATTGATAAAGTTGGTGATTTGTTGTACACAACTACCTCGTTGTTTACACATTCTTGTGATGCTAATCTTAAACGGTAAATATTAGATTTGTTTTAATAATAATAAATTGATTCAAGAATAACATCTCAATTTTATTACATATTTTAGTTTGTTCTAGTCATTTTGTTTTCTTCAATTTTATCTATAGCTTTTACCTCGCTTTATTTATTATCTTTGTTATCTCATAACATCTTTAGTTTTTTTTAATTAAATTTTAAACGTTTAGTAACTATTTGAAGATTTTATAAATTTCATTCTATTGTACATGCTTTCTTTGATGTTCTTATTGGTTTTTCTTTGGTTAACCTTTACTATTTTTTTCAGGTATTAATCAATATTTTCTTGGAACAAACTCAAATTTTCTTTAATTTTTTGTTTTGTTTTATGGCATACTTTAAATATTGTTTATTTATATACTTTTAAAATACAATTTTTTTTATAGATACAACATTGGCACAAAACTAGTAATACGTTCTATGCGACCAATAAAACCTGGCGATATCTTAGACATGAGTTATGGAACGTTACCCACGTGGTGGAAAACAAGCAAAACACAACGTCAAATTTTTTTAAAAAACAATTATAACTTTATTTGCGAATGTCAACCGTGCAACGAAAATTGGCCTCTTTACGAACAACTTAACAAGAACTTAATTTGCATTCGATGTGAGTGTAGCAATATAATAAACTGGAATAAACAATCAACAACTTTAACAACAACCATCTCATGTACTAAATGTAGTAGAAACATAGACATTAACTCAGTTATTTTGTGTATTCAGGTAAATACTTATTTAATAATTTGTTGAAAATCTTAACAAAATTTAATAATTAATGAAAAACATTGCAGAATACAAACAGCAAACTTGACTTGGCAAAACAGAGCATTGAAAGCAGACATTTTGAAGACGCCTGGAATTATATGATTGAACATATTGAAACCAAATATAAATATTTTGCTCCGCCGTTTGGTGATAATGAAGAATTGATGATTCAATGTATTGAACAAAAGGGCAATAAACATTTTATGTACAAACATTAAAAATTATAGAAAATACATTTGTATTTAACATTGGTAGTTACATTGTATTATAACAATGAGAAAAATTGTTAAAACATTGAAAATTATTAAATTTGTTCTAAAAGTGTAGTTAAATTAGTCAAATGTGTTATTAAATACAACTTTTCAAACTTTTATTAAGGAATTTCAGTCGCTTAAGTGAATAGAGTGAGAAATACACTAAGTTATTATTTGTGTGTATATCTAATAATGTTATATAGACCATAAGTCCATTCTTTTCATATTTCTATTTGTATTTGTTAGTTATTAGCACTATTATCTTTATGACCACATTTCCTTTACTTAATCCCTCAAATTTATGTTTACT
>JARJDS010024083.1:0-17841 GCA_030264155.1 Atheta pasadenae | reverse complement strand
AATAAACAATAAACCATATTATCAAAAACCGTTAATTAAAATTTAAAATTTCTCTTAAAAGTTTAGATATTCTAACTTAAAGTAGAACAAAATATTTCTAACTTTATAAAACTGTCACAACTATTTTAGCTATTTTAATGCTATAACTCCGCCATTTTCTAAGTTAACTCAAGTAACTTTTAAATATAATTAAACAATAAACTATTTTATCGAAAACTTTTAACTAAAATAAGAAAAGTTACTTCTAAAGTTTTGATATTTAAGGTTAAAGTTCAACAAAATATTTCTAAACTTTTAAAACTGTCACAACATTGTTTTAAAGCTATAACTTCGCCATTTTGTAAGCAATGCTAACCAAATTTTTAACATAAATAAACAATAAACCAAATTACCAAAGACTTTTAGTTAAAATTTATATTAAACGTTTAGATATTTAAACTTAAAGAAGAACAAAAGATTACTAACGTTATAAAACAATCACAACGCTATTTTAATGCTATAACTCCGCCATTTTCTAAGTTAACTAAAGTAAATTTTAAATATAATTAAAAAATAAACAATATTATAACTCAATTCAATCAAAAATATAAAAAACACAATAAATTTAATTCAGAATGTATTTATTTCCATCAAGGCATACAATAAAGTATTTTCATAACAATTATAATTAATTATCATCAGCATCATTATCTTCTTGCATCTTTGGCGGACAACTTCCTTCATTATCAAATGTACTACAAGCATCCTCAATAGTTGCTTTCGTATACCCCCAATTATTCTTCTGACTATTAATAGAATCTACTTTCATACCCAAAGCCACACAAAACCATTGCCTCGCCGTCAACCACTGCTCCTTAACTTCCTCTAAAATATCAGGACATCCTGTATCTATCGATACATCATCACATTCGTCAAATTTTGTTTTCGTCGAGTTTATCGCTTCCTCCAAACTAGAAATAACAAAATTTGCATACATACTGTATTCTGACAAATTTGAATTGATTTCTTTTTGAGTATCGTTGATGTAATTATTGATATTATCCACACTGTCTGTATATAACCAACAATCACCATAGTCTTCTTCATGTGTCCTTTGAAAGTCGTTCAATTTGCAATGCATGGCTTCCACGTAGACTTGAAGTGTCTCCTGCACAGCGTCCTGCCAGCCTTTAAGGTCTTCATCGAATCGTTCTGCCATGTTGTACGTGAGGTTATCTAGTTCTTCCATGGTTGTAGTCTCGTTGATTTCCTTGTAGTATAGATCTGTTTCGATGTTGCAAGAATAAAACTTAGCGGACCAAGTGGATGATATGAAACATATCAAAAGAGTGAAAATTATTTGTTTAAACATTTTGGGTTTTAATATAAAAAGAGTTCAACGTTGGGGAATATCTTTGATATTGAATGAAATTGGTTTTGGTTTGTCGAGCTTATATACTTGTTTTTTGACTGAAAAAATGTGTAAATATATATATGTTGGTATAATTAAGTTAGAAATTTTTTACAAAAAAATAAACATTGTTTTGTTTGTTAATAATCTGTTATGTTATTTCCACGCATTTTTACTAGTAATTAAATGATAAATATCGTTATCTGTGAAAATAGTTGTGGTAATGTGGTTAATTTTTTTTTAAATTTTGTTTCTTATCTTTTTACATTTTACATTATATTTTGTATGCTCAACAGCTAAACGTGATTGTAAATGTAATTAATACATTACATACAATACATTATTCTATCATTGATTTTGTTTGATCAATAATTAATTATTTAATTTTAAAGTTTAGATATATAAAGTTAAAGTACTGGAAAATATTTACAAACTTAATTAATTGTTATTTTGTTGGTATAACTCCGCCATTTTGTGATTTATTTTAACAAAATTTTAAATATAAGTTAAGGATAAACTGTATTATTTAAATGTTTTTTTCAAAAATTAAAAAATATTTTTCAACCCTAAATATTTAAAATTTAAATACAGTAAATTCTTAAAAAACTTACGAAAGTGTTATGTGATCATTTTATGGTCATATCTCCGCCATTTCGTAAGCAATCACAACCAAATTTTTTTTGGAATTTAACAATGAACTATATTATCAAAACCAATAAGTTAAAATTTAAAATTTATATTAAAGGTTTAGATATTTTAATTTAAAGTACAACACAATATTTGTAAACTTATAAAACTGTAACAACGTTATTTTAAGGTTATAACTCTGTCATTTTCTGAGTTAAGTCAAGTAAATTTTAAATATAATTAAACAATAAACTATTTTATTGAAAACTTTTAACTAAACTAAAAATATTGCTTCTAAAGGGTTGATATTTAAGGTTAAAGGTCAACAAAATATTTCTAAACTTATAAAACTGTCACAACGTTATTTTAAGGTTATATCTCCGCCATTTTGTAAGCAATGCTAACCAAATTTTTAATATCATTAAACAATAAACCATTTTATCAAAGACTTTCAGTTAAAATTTAAAATTTTTCTTAAAAGTTTAGATATTTGAACTTAAAGTAGAACAAAATATTGCTAACTTTATAAAACAGTCACAACGCTATTTTAATGCTATAACTCCGCCATTTTTTAAGTTATCTCAAGTAAATTTTAAATATAATTAAACAATAAACTATTTTATTGAAAACATTCAACTATTATATTTTTATTTTGTTAAGATTGGTTTATTTTTTTCTTTAATTCGTATATAATTTAATGTAATGTGAAACGTGTTATAAATGTTGTTTGTTTTAATTAAGTGACACGTTAGTATTCCAACAAAATATAAAAAATTAAATATTTGTATAAATTCTAAAATAGTAAATTATTTTCGGAATTTTGTTTGTGTTTTAATTATGAGTTTAAACACGACGTAGTAGATTATTTACTGCAAACAAATAAGTTTAATCGCTTATATATCTATGGTATCTTGTTCTACAATTCCAGTGCTACCCGCCCCCTCCGGGGCCGGTACAATTTATATATTCGTTATGATAGGAAAAATAAGTTGGAAAAACACAATTCGAATCCAGTTTGTAGTTCGGTCGAATGTTGTCGTAGAAGAGAGGGTGAGTTTAGGACAGGGTGGCGGAAGTAAGCTTGATGACGTCACTTAAGTAGGATGAAATAGGGTGAAATAGGGTGAAGTAGAGAAGAAGCTGAATAAAGTGTAATGTAGTGTTCTGTTCAGTTCTGTTTCAAGCAGAGAGTTTCAAGTCAGTAGCAGTCAGTAGCAACGCCATTTCATTACGGATTTTGTTTTTGGTTGCTAAACTAGTAACAAACAATAACACTAAATTCCCTAACCGCTAAAATTATTTCGAATAAAAACATTAATAAATAAATACATACCGAATTTATCCTTAAAAAAATGATTGATTTAGTTAATTTATGATGTTAATTAAATATAATCGTAAAGGTTCACTCAAAATTATTAGTTTTCACGAAGTTTTTTTTAGTTTTTAACACTAACAAACTGCTAACAAGCACCGACGTGCTACATGCAAAGAAACTAAATGTTAGTGATATTACTATCTAGTTACTTTTAGTTTTAACCAACACAAATTCAACTGGTCCAAACATAATATAACCAATAAATTTCTCACAATTATTTTGTTATTAACAAAGTCATTTACTAATAACTAAGAAAGAAAACAATAAGAATTAAATAAAAATGCCACAAACAAGTTACGACTCGCATAGTGAAGGTCCAGGATTTGTTGGTATTCGATTTTGCCAAGAATGGTAAGTTTACTCATTACAAACTTGTTTTTTGTAGTTTATGCTTTAAATTTTAATATATTTAACGTTTTGTGCTTCAGTAATAATATGTTGTACCCAAAAGAAGATAAAGACTCCAAAGTTTTGCTGTATGCATGCAGAAATTGTGACTACAAACAAAGAGCTGACTCACAATGCATTTATGTGAACAAAATTATGCACGAAATTGATGAATTGACACATATTGTACCTGATGTTATATCAGATCCTACTTTACCAAGAACTGAAGATCATCCATGTCCTAAATGCCAACATAGGTAAATATAACTGTAAAAAATCACAAAATTTAACAACATTGTAATAAACAAGTTTAATTTTATTTGTATTTTTAATAATTTAGGGAAGCTGTATTTTTCCAAGCTCAAACACGCCGTGCAGAAGAAGAAATGAGATTGTACTATGTCTGTACAAATCAACATTGTTCACATCGCTGGACTGAATAATTTTTTCATTTTATCTTTGTCAATTTTTTCATAATAAACATTAATGTAATTTATAATATTATACACGATACAAATCTTGTACAAATGATAAATAATAATCAACTTTACGTTTGGCAGCTGTGATGTTTTCTTTTGTAAACGTTTCCAAAACCTTTGATTGTTGAGCTGTGAATTGTTCGTAAAACTGTCCTTTGGGTTGCGATTTATTGGATTCTTGGGTAGTGAGGGTGGATTTTGCATTGCTAAGTATGGATTTAAGGTCAGAAAAGGCTGCTAAGATGTAAAAGTTTCTTTCGGAAGCGTGTGGTCCTCCCAGAATGCAATTAATGTCAGCTTTTACGTGGCGTTGGTTTTCTTTATCTGTAGTTATACCTAAATCAGCGTTCTGCGAACAAATTTTTAGGTTAGATTTTAAAAACATAATTTTTTAAAATAAATATATAGTTTTAAAGGTCCATTGTGGTATAATTAGATGAAAAAACTAATTAACTATGCTGTGTGAAAATTTCATAAAGCTCAAACCACGCGTTCAAAAGTTATTAACAATAAACAAACCAAAATTATTAAACGCCTTTGATATAGGCAACATATTATACACCACATCGCTGTCAAATACTAAAATTTATTAATTGTTAATTATAACCTGATTAAAACTTACCGTGAGACATTGTTGAAAAATACTTTCAATAGCCATTGATCCAGTATCAAAATTCACATTTTCTTTAAGATTTAATGACAAGTTCCACAAAAACATTGAAAATTCAACTTCGAAATCTTTTACTTCACCATTAAAATATCTTTGAAGAAAAACATACCCAGATAAAACATTTATCATATTGTTTTCCATACAACTAGCAGGTGGTTTACTCTAAAATAAAATAAAATTAAACAAAGCTTACATTTTTTTGATATCAACTCACCGAAATTTCATTAAAACTTTTAATTTTTGTAATTTTTGGACAATCACTTTTACATTTACTCCAACTTTTGTCATCTAAAACAGTTGAAGACCTAAATTCCCACCATGGGGTCCACATTGCCATAAACTGAGCTACATCACCAGATTGTAAAAATTGTTCAAAGTCTTTACGCTCTGCTTCTGTCAAATTTTTCCACACTTCTTCCGAATCATCTAAATTAATGCCGTTTAAACGTGCTCCTAAATCAGACAACTCTTTTGTTGTGTTGTCATCATCATCATCAGAATCTAAGTCTTCTTCATCGCCCTCATCATCATCTTAAATTAAAACAAAAACATATAGTTTAGATTTTATGAATTTGTGTAGAAATAAAATTTTACCTAATAAATTTTGTTGATGGAATTGTTGTAATATCTCCTGCATTTTTTTCTCAGTTGTTTCTTTATTACTTTCATCTTTACTTTGAGTGGCTAAATGTTCTTGAACTAAATCTTTATAGAATTGTTCAGAACAAGACAAATGTTGTTCAGATTGATAGCATGTTAATGCACAATAAAGTTGATTACATTTAGGACATGAATATTTAGCCAATGCATTGTTGCAACTAAAAATTATTAAACAAAACATTAATTATTGCCTATCTATTCTTTAATTTTAGTAAGGTTATAGATCATAACAATAAAGAATTAAGAAATTTCATTCATTACTTACAAATTACAAGTGTTTTCTTCAGTTAAAGCTGTTATTTTTACAGTAGACATTGTTTTTAAACAAAAATATGTTCAGACACCTTTTAATTTGTTAATAATTTCGTGGTTTTGTGGAAATTTGTAACGGATTTTCCCAAAGAATCACAAAGTAAAAAACGTTTAGTTGCGTAATGTATGCAACTCTTATTACGCTTAAAATTATTTGCTAATAAAAACTTTAAAAACATCCTAATTTAACTTCGTTAATTGCTAATTTATTAATTATTAATATTTATAAATTATTTAATATTATTTTTGTGTTTTATTTGTCTTGTTATGTGTTTTCATTAAAGAAATAAACAATTTTATTCATTTTATTCTATATGTGTGTTTAACGTATGCAACTTTATATACACAAAAATGTTTATAATTTAGTTTTTATTGTTTAAAACAATAAATAAACAATGTTAAATATAAAATATAAAAGAAAATGAAACATTAATAAATTCTTTAAATGTTTTTAACTTTTTATTAAATAATTAATGCTTAATTTTACTTTAATTTAAATGTTTAAACTCGTACTATACAATTTTTAACAAAAAACATGTTTTAAATAAAAAAAAACAACCCCTTAGAATTTTTTTAAACCCCTAATTTTAAAGCCCATACCTGTAACAACTAATAAAAATTAAAATATAATAACAAAAGCGTTAATATAAAATAAAAGAATGTCCCAATGACTAACAAAACATGTGTCATCAAAAATCAACCCTTCTATGCACCCTAAAGTTATCAACCTTTGATCATTCGCTCCAAATAAACCTAAACTAGATATTTCCGTATATGTGAACCCAAAATCCGAAAAAAACAAAAAGTTTCTTTGTTTCGTTTGTTTTTGTTTGCGTCTGAAAGTAGGATTTTGACCGGCGCGAACGATTCGGGTTATTCGGGCCATTCGGGGGCAGTCTCGCCGGCGCCGATGACGAACACATGCGTCACGTTATCGATCCTCCCCTCGCATATCGTGAACGAACATCCCCACCATCACAACAACGCCGAGCATCCTCATCAAAAGAACAGAAGCTCAAAGCGACGGGCGCTGTCGACGCCGCCGCCGCCGCCACAAACGCTCCTTTTATATATTCTCAATCACATAATCACGGTTAAAGCAAAAAAATAAAATAATTCAAACAATCAAAATAAATTACAATAACAAAATTAATCATTGAGTGAATTTTCCAGATTTTCAGTGGAAAACAAAAGAAAATCAGGTGAGTTTGATACTTTACGATTTTCATACTTATGTAACCTATAATTTCAACTACTTTCCTTGTATTATCCTTACAAACAATTTAATATATTCCTTTTAATTCCACACTATCAATAAACCAATTTTTTTTCTGTAAAATAAAAAAAATTGTAGGTTATAATTTCTGTTAAGTTTCATTTAAGAATGTTTGTGAGGAAACTGTGTGACTTCTGATCCGTGTAAGGACATACATGTTCGATAAAACACGATGTCATGACCTTCGGCACCTTGAGCACCTTCAACAATTCCAACATGTTGTCATGACGCACCGCATCGATCAATTTTCCTCACAATTTGTAATAAACAAATAAACTGTCAAGTTTTCACTAGTTCTAACCTCAATTCAACACTAACATAACCTTAAAATTTAAAGTTGTACCTTATAACCTCAATTTTTAACCTAAAACCGTAAAATGTTTGATTTAAGGATTGGAAAGATCAAAAACTATCATAAATATTAAAGTGTCAACGTAGTAATGTTGTACATCCCGCTCGTGGTGGGGTTTTCCCTGGTGGCATTCGGATACACCCAGGATTTGGAGCTGCAACCCAGTCGTGGTGAGTTAATGACATTTTGTGACATTTACATGCATAAAACACGATCTAAATCAAAACGAAAAACACCTCTTAACATTTAATGACCTTTTGATCAAAAAGTTGAAAAAATTTAAAGGTTATAATGCGTTTTAAGGACTTTTATACAGTTTGAAGGTCATTAAAGGTTATTAATGGTCGTTAAATGTCAGAAACTATATATACAATAAATGCTTTGAGAAAACATCATTGAAAACAGCGTGAAATAACCTAAAACATCAAAGCATTGTAACATAACCTATAAAATTATTTAACCTTTAAATGTTTTAAAGGATTAACTGATTCATCTTTAACCCCAGACTTAAACAATGCGTCCATTAACGTGGAGTATGAATCCAGCATGCAGCGAGCCTTAGCTTGGTTGATCACCCAACGCGATGGTCATTACGGTTGGCACAATGACACCCCCAAGGTTCTAATGGCGTTGCAACTCGTACAACTTGATGACTCAGCTTCTATTCTCCCAACACCATTAGAAATCTTACTCAGCACGAAACAAATGGAAGTGGAAACTGTCATTTTATTGTGGCGACATCGTGAAGTACCGATTACACCCCCTAAGCTAGCCATCTTTGCTTTAGCGTTCAATGCGCTGTGCCAAGACCCGCGACAGTTTCACGGGCATGATTTGATCGGGGCGTTGCAACACCATGAATTGGTGCAGGATTTAGATTTTGCGTATGCAACCCTCGCGGCGTGTTCGTCCAAAGCGCATGTGCGCAAGAAGGAAATTCGACGATTGTTGGAAATTGCCAACGCTGCCAAAAGTCATAACATTGATACGGTCAGTGTTACCATCATTGCGTTGAAGTGTATTGTAAAAGATCATAGACATAGGAATTTGCAACATTCGATCCGAAGACCCTGTATAAGTTTGGCGAGACAACAATTGACAGATGGGAGTTTTGGTAATGTGTACAACACCGCCATTGCTATGCAGGCTATTAGTGATATTCCGGATATTAATACTTATTGGAATAAGTCGGCGGCCATTTTGTTTATTGAGTCGAAGCAAGATCCAGATGGCGCGTTTACTGATCCAGGATTGACGGCTGAAGTTCTATTGGCGATGAGTTCGAAGGGGTTGGGCGCTGTCAGGAATTTGGATTGTGGGCGGCAAGATGCAGAAATTGACAATCATTGTATGTTGACATAACTTAACTTTTCTTAACCTCAATTGATAGCTAATTTACTCAATTTGTGTTTTGTTCACCTGTGGTTGTAGTAATGGAGTTTGGGGTGACTAAAATGATCGAACCGAATGTTTATTATAATGATTCGGATCCTCGAAATATTACGGTCAGTTACACCCTGTGGATGGGCACTAACGTCACTGAAAGTCATAGCGTGTTGATTACGGCCTTGAGGAACACGTCGTTCTACAGTATTATGCAAATGGCGGCTGAGATGAATCCCCACTTTGAGTTTGAGTCGTCGGAATGGCCCAATGGGCATTACGTCCACACTCTAGGCGGGCATAAGGAGGAGCCAATGGGGTATCACTATTGGTTGTTGTATCGTTTACCGGAAATGCCTGATCCACATTCTCCGCCTGGCAATAAATTAGTTGCACCAGTTGGTAAGTATTTTACATTATAACCTCACTTTCCACAATTTTACCCCACTACTCATTAACAGAAACTCCTCCTTGTAAGATGCCACGCCTTCTTTTATAATGACAACCAGCTAAGTCACGCCCACTATCACTTTAAGCCCCACCCACTATCATTTTAAGCCCCGCCCACTACAACTTTAAGCCCCGCCCACATTAAAATGTAATTTATAACCTTAAATAACAAAAACTTGTTTTTTTCTTTTAGGTGTTGATGATTTATTGATTGAAGACGGAGATCACTATCTATTCTGGTACAAAAAGTTGTAAATCAAACCAAAGTTAACCTAAAACAAACAAATAAACAAACAAAACAAAAAAACGCTCACAACAGTAATAATCATAAGATTAATTAAGCTAAAACAAACAAATGAAGAAAATATCAAAAACAAAAATGTCAGAACACACAAAATGGCGGACATAAAAAGCCATAACCATCAAAAACTAAAAAATGAAACAAAAGACTACGAAGATCAAAATATGTCTGACAAAAACAAAAACAACAAATAATAATAATAATAAATATTTAAGTAAACAAAATGTAAATGCTTCAGTTGCCTTGTAAAATGACAAACAAAACAAAAAAAGTACAGTAAGTCAAAGCGCCGCGTTTCTAACATAACCTAACTTATAAGCAAACTACACATAACCACAAACACATAATCGAGTGACGTCACAATTGCATATACATCAACACATGAGTCATACACACAACCAAACAAATGAAAATTGATGACTAATGAAACAAATGATAAATAACAAACCACACAAAACACACTGTACATGACTGTAGTGCAAACTAACGCGCAACTAATTAACATTAACGCTAATTGAGTAACTAATTAACAGCGCCACGATACACAACATTTCTACAAAGTAAACAATACAACAAAAAGTAAGCGACAATACTTATTACAATTTTGTGTTTCTTAACCTGCAAATCTAACACACACCAAGATGGCGGACTATGTTTTGGGAAATGGCGGATTCAAATTGTTTTTTCTGTTGACATTTTGCGAGTGTGTGAATAATAATGTTAATAAAACTTGTAATTGTAACAAACAACCATGTAAACTGTAACTAAACATGTAACATGTAACAAAAACGCTTGTAATTGAATTTAATGATTAAGTGTAACATTTGACAGCAATGACAAATGACAGCTAATGCAGAGCTAATGCAAACATGAAGATAAATTGAAGCTAAAGTGATAACGTGCAAATTGTGTGTTGTTTATTGATCGCATCGCATAATATAATTCTATTTACGTATGACGAGGACAGGGGGAAGGGGAAATACAAACAAATATTGTTATTATGATATTAATACCGATATGACCGATATGATATTTTTGTTAACATTTGGGCTTTGTCGAAAATAAATAATCATGGTGTCGCCACCACTAATACATTTTGTTTGTGGTTATTACTTCTATCCAGTTACAACGCGCGCAGCACGACCAATTGCAGTGAGTGGGCGGGGACTCCAACCAATCAAAACGCGTCGTGCTAGTACATCCCATTAACTATGATTGGTCACGACTTAAACTTCACAACAAATACTACATATTATAATTATTATAATTTTTATTTAATTAAAAATTAATAAAAAATAATTTAAACTAAAACAGAATATAAATTATAAACTAAAGTACTTAACAAAGCGATCATGATGGATAGGATTAAATAAGTTCCGAATAAAAACCTAAAACACACAAAAAAAATTATTACATTACTATTAGTAATTAAATTAATTAATTAAAAAATTAAAATTACTTTTTAGCTTTCTGTTTCGCAGCAGGAAGAGTTTCAATCGGATCTTTAATCAAATAAAGTCGACAACCTAAGAGATAAGTTTTGAAGAAAGCTTGCCAATCCAATTTACGTAAATCACAGAAAAACATCTGCGAATCCTGCTCGGACATTTTGTCACATAGTTTCGTGTAGTTCCTGCTGTCGTAGTACCAGTTTTGTGTACAAAAGTACGAAATAACTGATGAGAATTTATGGATTTTTTGGTACGCTTGGATCATTCTGCGAAAACACAAAAATTTGTTATTTGGGTTGCCTATAGTAAAACGTCATCTTTAACCTTAAAATTAAAAATTTAAAAACAAAAAAAAATACCTTGGTTTCTTCCCAGTGATAATTAAACCAAAATCGAAAAAAAGTGCTGGTAAATAATGCAGGAATATTGTTGCTAACCAATTAGTCAAAAAGTACTTCCGTAAATGGAAGAAATAAATGCCGATCATTTTGATGGTGACCATTTCGGGACCATGACTTTGCGTTAATTCACGAAAACGTTTCCAGCTGATTGGGTTCGTTGAGTTCGATTCGAAATGATATACAGGGGGTTTGTATTTCTTTTTGGGGAGGTTATGTTCGTCCACTTCCATTGCCTTGGTTAATAAAAGAATTATTTTAGTTTACGGTTAAACATTGAGGTTATGTAAGGTGAGAGGCGACAAATTGAGGTTATGTTGTTGTTTAAATGGGGGGTTTGTGAATTGAGGTTATGTTAGGTGTTGTGAGTAGTTACGTTTTTGTTAAATTCTATAATTTCGTCATATTTTTGACGGGCGTCCCATGGAATAGCTAATAATGCGTTGACGCACATGTCAACTGGGACGATGTTGGCGTCAACTGTTTCGTCACAGTGGAGGGTGCGTAGTAGACCCACCATGGCGCCGGCTGTCACGCCTTGTGGGCCGTAGTAATTGTTGATCCAACCTGGTAATGGTTCTTGGTATGTTGAAACAACTTTTGAAAACATTTCGAAATTTAATGGTTTTGTATTAATTGCTTGTTATTGGTTTTTGATGATGGGTGTACTTACTGATTGCTGGACGATACATTGCAATTGGGAAATCATCGAGTTCTTCGATTAGTTGTTCGGAAACTGATTTGGTGAATGCGTAAGTGTTTGGATACTCGTCGACAATTCTTTAAAACAAAAAAATAATATTAATAGATTAGTTATGGCTTGTTTATGATGTGTATATATATTGTTAGAAAGGGGATTAAATTGTCTTTAATTTGCTGTATTGAGTGATAATGTGATTTATTAGGATAATAATCTAGGAATGTTTAAAGTTTGGGGTTGAAAATTAAGATTTGTATTTTTTGTGAATTTGAGAAAATTTTTAGTTTCTTGTTTTTGTTTATTACTATAATATTAATTAAATTTAACTAATTATTTATGGTAGTGATTTAAAGACAATTAAATTATCTATAGTTTGGTATATTATTCATAATTGTGACTTATAAGGATTATAATCCAGGGACGTTTAAAGTTTGGGGTTGACAATTAAAATTTTTATTTTTTGAAAATTTGAGATACTTTTTAGTTTCTTATTTTGTTCATAACTATAAAATTAATATTAATAAACTAATTATCCATAGTTGTCTTTTGATGACAATTAAATTGTCTATAATTTGGTATATTTTTCATAATTGTGATTTATAAGAATAATAATCCTGGGACGTTTAAAGTTTGGTATTTAAAACAAAAATTATTATTTTGGAATTTGTGATTTCTTCTTTTGTTCATAACTATACTTTAAAATCGAATAAACAAATTATATATGATATAATTTTAAAGAAGATTAAATTATCTATAATTTGGTATACTATTCATAAATGTGACTTATAAGGATAATTATCCAGAGATGTTTAAAGTTTGGATTAGAAAATAAAAATTTTTTTTTGTTAAAAATTTGAGAAAATTTGTTATTTTTATTTTGTTTATAACTATAATATCGAATATAATAAACAAATTATCTATAGTATCGTTTTAAAGACAATTAAATTATCTATAATTTGGTGTATTGTTCATAATTGTGACTTATATGGATAATAATCCTGGGACGTTTAAAGTTAGTATTACGCAATACTAAAATTATTATTTTTTGGAATTTAAGAAAATTTATCGTTTCTTGTTTTGTTCATAACTATCCTTCAAAATAGAATAAACAAATGATTTATAATATCATTTTAAAGAATATTAAATTATCTATAATTTGATGTATTCTACAAGGATGTACATAAGAACAATAATGATTTATGAACGTTTAAAGTAAGAAATGTAAACATAAAATTTTTGTTGCACAGTAAAAAATTACTTGGAACAAATTTGCTCATAAGTTTATTATAAAACTAATTAAATATATCATCTTTAATATCATTTTAAAGAAAATTAAATTATCTATTAATAAGTATTTTATTCAAAATTGCATCTCTTAAGGATAAAAATTCATGACCATTTAAAGTTTGACCTTTAAACCTAGTCTTTTATTACTTTACCAAAATTTGTAGTACTTTATTTTGCCCAAAACAACGTTCCAAAATTAACAAATTCTATCATGTTATATATCATTTTAAAGAAGATAAAATTATCTACAATTTAACATATTACCCAATATTGTAACATAATATCAACAAAAACCCTGAACGTTTAAAGTTCTAACCATTAAAAAAAGTAAAATAAAGCAAAGTTTTAACTTACATTGGTTCGATTTTATCAAAAGTCTTCTGCGGCAATTGCTCCACCATGGTAATCAATTGCCTGGCTTGAATAGTACAATCAAAAAACTCTTCAGACAAATGTTGTCTTAAGCAATGCGCGTACGCCGTGGACACATGCGTGAAAAACTTAAGTCGTTTCATTTCCTTAGCTAACTTCAACATTTCCTGCGTGCCACGAATATTAATCAAAGTAGCTTCACGAAGAGTTTCATCAAAATTAACAGTTGCTGCACAATGGAAGACGAACTGTGCATTGTCAATTAACAAATCACGATCGGATTGACTAATTCCCAAATTTACTTTCGAGCAGTCTCCATACAATCCGATAATTTTCCGTTTAAATTCCGGTTGTTGGACTCTCAAACGATCGAAGGCGATGCTGTCGAATAATTCTTTGAGTCTTACATCCATGCTTTTGCCTTTCTTTTCACGAATCATCACGTACATGGTATCAATGTGACATGTGCGCAAAAGCTTTTCAACTAGGATTCGGCCTAGAAAACCAGTTGCTCCAGTGATAAATATTTTTGATCCTGTGTAGAATTCCTGCATTGGGGTGAGGTATTGCTTGTAAACTTCCGTTGATTCCATCTAGATAAAAATTTGTTTTGTTTGTTTAAATTGCTTGAAAACGTAATTGTTTATTTGGTAACATAAATTGTATATACATGGTTAGAAAGAGGATAAAATTATCTTTAATTTGGTGTATTACATAATAATATAAGATAAGAGCATTAAAATCTTTGGTGGTTTAAAGTTAGTACATTAAAATGAAATTTTTGAGAATAAAGAATTTTGTTTTTTTTGTTAATTTGCCCAATACGTTATTAATAAAGTAATTATATATGTCATGTTTAGTATCATTTTAAAGAGGATAAAATTATCAACTGATTTATGTTAATTTTAAAAGTGTCGCTTAAAACGATAAAAATCTATAGACGTTTAAAGTTTGTTGTTTGCAACTTTTTGCAACTTTTTTCGGTACCAACATTTTTTTTAACTTTAATTTTGATCAAAACTATATTAAGAATTAATTTAAACAAAGCATGTTTAATATCATTTTAAAGAAGATAAAATTATCTATTATATAATAATTCGTTCAAACATGTTGTGCATATTGATAAAAATCTATGGCCGTTCAAATTGTGACTAAACCTAAAAATGGGTCAATAAAAATTTGTATTTTGCTCAATTTTTACACAAAACATGGATAATAATTACTTTAAACAAATGATATTTAATATCATTTTAAAGAGAATAAAATTATCTATAATTTAATGTCAATTTCACAAACATTACTTAAAAGAATAAGAATCTATAGACGTTTAAAAGTTGTAATTTGAAACATAAATTTGAGTAGCAACATTTTTTTACTTTACTTTTGCTCAAAACCACATTAATAATTTATTTAAACAAGTCATGTTTAATATCAACTTATAGAGGATAAAATTATCAAATGATTAATGTTAAGTTCAAAAGTTTTACTTAAAACGATAAAAATCTAGAGACGCTTAAAGTTTGTAGTTTGCTACTTCAAATTTTTTGGGTACCAACATATTTTTTACTTAATTTTGCCCAAAACCACTTTAATAATTAATTTAAACAAATCATGTTTAATATCATTTTAAAGAAGATAAAATTATCTATTACGTAATAATTTTCTCTAACAGTTTGTGCGTATGAACCAAAATCTATGGCCGTTTAAATTGTGACATACTAAGCCAAAAAATGTGTTAGTAAAAATTTGCATTTTGTACAATTTTTACACAAAACAAGGTTAATAATTAACTCCAACAAATGATACTTAGTATCATTTTAAAGAGAATAAAATTATCTATTAGATAATGTCAATTTCACAAACATAACTTAAAATAATAAGAATCTATAAACGTTTAAAATTTGTTATTTCAAACATAAATTTGAGTACTATCATTTTTTTAACTTTAATTTTGCTCAAAACCACATTAATAATTAATTTAAACAAACAATGTTTAATATCATTCTAAAGCAGATAAAATTATCTATTACATAATATTTTTCTCAAAAACTTTACGCGTATGGAAAAATATCTATGATTGTTTAAATTGTGACTTACAAAACCTAAAAATTTGTATTTTGGTCAATTTTTACACAAAACAAGGATAACAATTAACTCAAACAAATGATATTTAATATCATTTTAAAGATAATAAAATTATCTATAATTTAATGTTAATTTCACAAACGTAACTTTAAAAAATAAAAATCTACAGACGTTTAAACTTTGGAGTTTGAAACAAAAGTTTGAGTAACAAAAAAAAGGTTTCATTAATTATGCATAAAACCGCATTAATAATTAATTTAAACAAATCATGTTTAGTATAATTTTAAAGAGGATAAAATTCTCTACAATATACAACCTACCCCAAAATTGTAACTTGTAAGGACATTAATCCCTGAGCATTCAAAAATTACAAAACGAAAAAATTCACAAAAACTTACCTTAAAATTTCTTCTTATCTTGTAAAATTATCCACTTGATCCCGAAAAAAAAACACAAATAAAACCTTTAAACCAATGTCCTTGTATCCTTATTCTTAATACAACACATCAAAGTCAAATGCTTCAAGTGGTATGTATTGTTATCAACAACAAAACGATTAGGTTCGTCGATTGGAAACGCACCAGACACAAAAATGACTTCACAATGGTACTCCGCCGCGCATAAATAACTTTCCAATAATTCCCTACCTTTCCCTACACCATTTTAAAATATTTACTTATTAATACCCACACACACACCCAGACACAACCTCACATACACACATATACATGAATCACATCGATACGAAGCTCGAAAACAAATTGACTTTTCTTAATTATTTTCTAATCATTCGTTAAAACATTGTTCGGTCAATATTTTTTGTTTAAACAATTTTCCAAGCGTCAATGCAACTGCAACACAGAATAACATGTTTTACTTAGATACATATTACACATCGTGTTAAATGTTGTACTTTATTATTGAATGATTTGTTCGATTATAACTTGTTGATTGAATTGAGTTCCAACTAAAATTAATGAGTAATTTAATATCATAAATGGTCGGGTTGGGTATTAGGTGCGTTGTTAAAGGTTTTTTTTTATGTTAAAGCCAGTTTGATGTGTGCTGTCAGCAAATTGTATTTATTGCAAATATACGATGTGCAAAAACAAACGCAAAAGTATAAGGTTAAAAGTTAAGACTTAGCATATTTGTTGTGTATGTGTAAATGTGGCTGTAAGTGAGGGAAGGTTGTGTGTGTATTGTTATGTATAGGTATCGTTGGAAAGAGGATAAAATTATCTATGATTTAATGTTTTGTACATAAATTTATATCAAAAGGATTAAAATCTGTAATTGTTTGAAGTTTGTAGTTTTCTAGAACTGTATTTGTGAATGCATAAAATGTAATGTTGTCTAATTTTTGTCATAACTTTATTATAAATAAATGAAAATATATTTATTGTGGTATCATTTTAAAGAGAATAAAATTATCTATAAATTGATGTAATGTTCGATGTTTTATGTTAAAAGGATTAATGTCATTGGACGTTTAAAGTTGGTAGTTGTTTTTTTAAATATTTGTATGTGCGCAAAATGTTTTTGTTTCTAATTTTAGTCATAACTTTATTATAAATAAATGAAATTATATTTAAATAAAATTATCTATAATTTCATGTATTGTACACAAATTTTTATCAGAAGGATTTAATTCGTCAATCGTTTAAAGTTTGTAGTTTTCTACAACAGTATTTGTGTAAGCATAACATTTTATGCTGTCTAATTTTGGTCAAAACTTTATTATAAATAAATGAAAATATATTTATTATGGTATCATTTTAAAGAGGATTAAATTATCTATAATTTGATGTATTGTTTAATATTTTATGTCAAAAGGATCAAAATCTTTGGACGTTTAAAGTTGGTAGTTGTTATTTTTTAATATT
>JARJDS010024006.1:0-13009 GCA_030264155.1 Atheta pasadenae | reverse complement strand
TTTAGTTTTGGCGCTAAAGCGGATAGCCAATCGGCATGTATGTCCTTTTATGCTCATAACTTCCAAACCGTAAAATATTATTGCGTTTTCTCAACGGATTTGGATAGATGGTAAAAAATTACACTAGGAATATTATATTGGATGGCTTGGTAAGCATTTCTAATGTGTTAATAATTAGGTCGACCAAAGTTTCAATTACCTTAAGAAACTTATATTGGACGTGTGTTGTACTTTTTATATGTACAAATAATAGTGGCCAAAAAAAAGTTTAGACGACAATTTATAGTTTTCGCGCTATAACACAGTGGTGGCTAACCTATGACCCGCACTTTATAAATTAATTTGGCAATTAAATAGTACAGCTTAAAAAAAAGCAGTAAAGCTTGTACTAAAAAAATATTGACCAAAATTTGACCCACGGCTCAAAATGGTTCGCCATCGCTGGCCTATAACAATCACCGTGTTTTTCTATTGACTTTCTGAAAATTTCATGACAATCGGTTGAGTCGTTTTGATGCCCATACGGAACAAACATACATACTTCTATATTTATAGATATAGAAGATAGTTTCACTACAAAGTAATAACAAAAAGTAACTAAATTCTGTAATTATACACTAATATCTATCCAATTTAAGGTTAGAATAGTAAAATATGTAAACATGGAAATAACTAAATTTTAATACTTTAATCGTAGTTGCGCAAGTAGAGCAATAAACTTGCAATGATCGAATCGCGTTTCAGCTTCGTTTTGCGTGCATGAATGCAAGGCGCACCTAAAAAATGCGATCCCGAAGCGTTCGAAGTGCGCCGCCAACTGATTTTAGGCTTAGTTCCACAGAACTAAAGTTTAGCGTTTAGGCGAATTCGTTTTTCTATACCACACCACACACATCCTCGGTGCGCTTGCTCGGACTATTCCACTTGGTTTTGCTTTTGCTGCCTAGCTGCGATCTCGTCTGCATTCATTTATAGCGCAAAAACAAGACGCGCGACGCGACGTCAAGCACTCGCGAAAAGTTTACTCTTGGCTTTTACTCGGTCATCAAAATTGTGCAAAATTACAAAAAACTCTTCTTGCAACTCAAATAAAAAGAAGTGGGTTCAATAAATTTATCTAAATATAATTAATGATAAATGAATAAAAATAATTAAAGTTTGTAATTTTAATTAATTACGGGCGAACATTTCTGACAATGCATCTTGATGGGAGTTCTCAACACGTTTTATTGATATTCATTTGTTTCGGTGAGTAAATAAATTAAAACAAAAATACAAAAACATAATAGGATGTTTGTGACAAATGTGTGAAACATTTTTGTTTTGTTATGAAACAAAAGATTTACAAAGCCAAACGTTTTCTAATTTTGGCAAGTTATCGCGTGAAAATGACAAATTAACAACGAAATAACGTGAAAAACTCAGAAAAAAAATAGAAACAAATTTCAACTGAATTACAAAAAAAACTGAAGACACACCTGTTGTCACATTAATTTTAATTAATTAAATTTTTAATTTAATTAAGTATTTTTTCTACAAACTAAAAAAATAATAATCAATTATTTTTAATTTAAGAATATAAAACATAATTCAACTGTTTTTTACATATTAGAAAGTAAAGAACAAATTTAGTAAGAGTGACTACATATGACTTAGTTTTTTTCTATAATTTATATTTTGGATTTGATCTAATCCACTTTAGAAGTGTCAAATAACTTGTTTACTTGTTTACATGTTTACTGTTTCGTAATTCATTTATTAGAACATTAAAATATCAAATTTCTGGTTTTACAACTCGCGTACGTGCAAAATAAAAATGTTATGTGGTTTAAGTCAACTTAACCTATCAAAATAAAATAAAAACAATAAAAACTTTATTTGATTTGTTTATTAAATAAATATTTTTCTTCTTTTTTTAATTTTTTAATTCTTACTTCGTAATTTGGTGTTTTTGCTTTGATTGTTATGCAATTGTTTATGTCATGATAATTAAAATTTAATTTGGCTGCAGTCAGGATGTGGAACGTTACGTAATAAATATTAATTTTTGTTATTGTTATCGAAGTTAATTGTCATGCAATTCACACATTACTCACACGAGCCACGATCAAAGGCAATGGCCATCAAACTTCAGAGGCGAACAAATGAAGCATGACCGGCATAAACGAACAAACGTTTTCAAATCGTTTGTTACTTAAATGCGTTTAGTTTAATGCACTTAAATAAATAACTTTATAAAAACAAAAAATTTTCTAAATATATAAATTGTTCTCTACAAATTAACAACAATAATAGATAAGAATAAAAACGCGATTTATTTTAGTTTCAAGTATTTTTAGTATTTATAGTCGAAAATGCTTAAATTAAATTGTAGAATTCTAGAATATATTCTAGGTTATTTTATATATATATGTAGACTTACACTGGTTGTTTTGTAAAGTTGTCGAAAACAAAACTAAACGAAACTATGTTTGTTTAAAAAAAACAATTGAAGGAAATAAAAAAAAACAAAATGTGTTTGTTTGGGTACTGAAACGATGGCAATACGGGATAATTTGAATTTAAAAAGATGAATAAGATATAAATTATAAGAATAAATTGAAAAAATTCTTTGTGGAACATTCTCTGACATCTCAACTGAACGACTAAACTAAAAGTTATTTTAGCGCATCTGACAGTCGTTTTTCACACGAACGAGACTCATGCCGAGTACACGCTCGATTCACCCACAAAGTGCGTTCGTTAAAGATTCACCTCGAGAAATACATGACATTTTCATGTGTCAACTATGTATCAAACTTGTAATAATTTGGAATCTGACAATTTATTTTTTCTTAAAAATTTCGAATATTTATGAGTCACATTACTCAAAATATTTGGTATTATTCATAGTTCTTACAAATTAACAAAAAAATGTTGTCGATAAATAAGAATTGTCACTAGAAATTAGCTATTAGTTACAAAACTATTAATTATTACTTAATTTAGTTGTTGTCATTAAAATAATTCAATTTGTTTTAACTTTATGTCCCTCACCTAACCTCCAAGTAATTCAAGTGAACCAAATGACTAAAATAAAAGCAGGAAAAAAGCAGTAGCGCGTGTAGCAGCAAGGAGTGGCATTTTCTAGTTCACAACCACGGAAACAAATGCAACGCGATGCGCTTGGCTGTGATGATATAAATGTGTTGGTGTGTAGAAAATGACCCTAGACTTCCTATCATAAAAAAAAGATAGGATGGGTGCGGTAGTGCACGGTGGACTATAAGTGAAATGCCGCCTCGTGATTGTTTCATAAATGCAAATAAAACGAACACACGCGGCGTGTTTACAAAAGGAAATAAAATTGCGGTGCCTTCCTGCCATCAACATAACCTAGTTTCAACGCCATCTGTGTTGTATATTTACGTAAAACGTCCAAATGATTTAATCAATCAAAGATACGTTGACGCTTAATCTAAAACCACTTAACGCAAGTAAGCGTTAAATTCAAACAAGTCAAACAATCACTCACTGTATAATTAGTCTTTTAGTTAGATGTCAAAAGATTAGCTGGTAACTTACAGCTGCGAAAATAGGTCATTGTCAGTTGGGGAAAACACGTTCAAGTTTTGACTCTGGCACATATAGAATTTTTTAATTTTAAGCTTCATTTTCTGGCTTTTTCATGATGTAGAAACGATAAATTTTTCACATGCCTGAACTGTGAACGTCAATTCCTACTTTATTTAGAATGAAGGAAGCATTTGGGATCGCTTGCCTTCGACCTTCTGAATAGCAGAACATCCGAACATTAACATCAACATCAAGTCGTCAAAATTTAGCATTACATCATCCAATTTTACGCATGTTACGTGAGGTTTTGAACTTCTAAATCTTGAATTTTCCACTGACACAGCAAAACGAGTAGTATTTGTAATATAGTTTAGTAATGGCAAGTCGAACATATGGTCAGTGAAACGATTGAAGCAAAATTTGTTTAACTCTTTGTACGTTAACATTCGTATTTTTAGTTTTTAGTTTAGTTTTGAATGAGTTTGAAACGATTTGCACTTGACTCCCCGACCGCCATGAAGGCAAACAAACACAAACAATCTTGAAAATACCTACAAAATAAATACAAATCTTAATTATTTCTTCTCTTCTCCCTTTCTCCTTTTATCCTCTTCTCCTCCATTTCCATTTACGATAAAATTAAACGTTCTTACCAAAAAAAAACCAAATCTCTTAAAAATGTATCATTACCCCAATCATAATTTTCCTTAATTTTCCAGGACAATTCAGTCATTCTTGTTGATCTAACTTATCCTTTACTACTTGAATGGTCTGAAACGAGAATTTCATTAAATTATATAGCCATACTTTGTGTGCACTTTACGATCCTCGTGCCGACACGTGGGCAACATAAACGCACGAGTCTAGCAGCCGACCACCGCACACAGGATATCGGCAGGATAGGCGAAGGGTGCGTCAAAGTGCAAGCGCGCTAAAAGTCGCAAAGAACGTAGTAAAGCAAATGTCATACCATTTATTACACGTCGTGTTGGTGTTGTAATATATTTTTGTATTTTATGTAAAACCCTTGTCTGCTGACCTAGTCTAGCCCTTTCAGCGAATCATTAGGAACACGACCCTGGTGTGCTGGCATCCTGTCGTTTATATTTATGTAGGCCAGACACATTCATTCCACTTAAGGTGTAATAATAACAAGAATATAACATCCATTAGGAAAATTGTTCCCAAGTTTCCAAACAGTTATAGAAACGCAGATTTTAGTTTTATTAGATTAGTAATAAACATTTTCATTTTATTGGTTGAAATAAAACCAAAATACTAATTCAACGACAAAAAAATAAAACAATTATTTTTTATTGAAAAAAAACATTAGAGAAATTTGGATATTGATAAATTTATTGGTTGATACTGAAAAGTCAACATTTAAATATCAGCAATGCATTGTCGTCCATTGCGTGCGTTGAAAATTATATCGCATTACATGCTACACACAACGCAGAAGCGGAATGTACCAAAGCTTTGAAGCTTTACAGCCTCCTGCATCCTCCTCAACATCCTGATGCTCTAATACACAATCCGCGCGAGCCACGCGTCACGTGCCGATGTCGCGGACGCGTGCCATCCCACGCCAAGCCTCCTTCTCTCGTTAAAGCCATGAAATTCGTTAAAAGCTTTCTACATTATCCACAAATCTCCATCAAATGCGGTGCAACGCGCATAACGTATTTATTGTTGGCGTTCTACCTGCTTCTCTCTCTACCTACTTCTTTTCTTCATTGGGTGTCGTCATCAGACTAGCTTGCAGGCACGCGCCGCGTCGAAGAATCGTGATCTTAATGAATAGGAGCCTAGCAAGACGAGGAGTGCTTCATGCCAAGAAATGAAAGAGAACGTCGAAAAGACTTGACTCGATCGCAAGCAACGCATCGTGCGAGGAGTAGGAGTTTTTAGCTCTTCGATGTTCTGCGATCCTCGGCGTCAGAATTCACTCTCGTCTTACCCCTTTGCTCGTTTGGAATATTTGGAATTCCGGGCGGCTCTCTCCAAATATTTCTTACCTAACCCAATGGATAGTTAGATAAATATCTACAAAATTTTTTAACATTGTTAAAAGAAAACCTATGATCTAAATTAAAAATTTGATTTGTTTTAAAAAAATTGTTTTGTCAATTTATTCTTTAAAATTTGGCGATTTTTGTAATGTTTTAAGATTGCAACAAATATTTAGAAATCTAATGCGCGCGCATTTATGACCGCCATTTACATTTACCAGCTTACAAGCTACAAGCAGGACTAGCCAACATAGAGAGAGCTCTTACAATTCCTGCGCTTCTGATAGAACAGCCTGGCAACTTCGGCAACTTCTGTCAGTCAAAATGTCGTCCTCGGTTAATTCTTTGGCTGTCTGTCTGACTCTTTAAACAAACTAATCGTATCACTTAACTTTTTCATCCAGATCAATAGAATTCATTAAGTTCATAAATTTTTAATTTACACAATTGTTAAATTAATAAACACTTTAAATTAATAATAATAATACGATCAATTTTAACATAATTTTGACAGTGCTGTTTGTTGATTGTGCAAATACTAACTATCCAAATAATTAATACCTTCTAACACTATATCCCTGTCTGATCGTTGTTATTCACGCTGCCATCGCAACCTGTACCTTCTGTAGTCTTGATAACCACATCGAAGTATTTTCTAAACACTCCCACGCTATCACGATAAAATAAACAGACCCAACTACACGACCACAAGAAGAACTAAACAACTAAAATGTACTTTAAATATCAATAAGTACATACTAGAAAAAACAATTGAATTGTTGGTGAAATAACAAAATTTTGTTTTTTAGTGAAAAGAAAGAAGGTTTGAAATAAAATAGTTTGTTTCGGTTTGAATGCGAAAGAACGAGCCAAGAAACAAATTTTGTTTCTTTTTGTTAGAACGTTATATACAATATTAGGGTGTTGCTATGGAAACACAAACAACAGACAGTTGTATTCATAAGCAAAAAGAAATCAACATCTAAAACAAATGAATGTTGGTTGGTGATTTCTAATAGAAATGAATGATGTTTGCTTTGGATATTTTTCTTTAATGACATAAACATATGAAACAAAAAGTCCAAGCAAGCAAACCAATTTTGTATTGTTGTCTGTACTGCACTGCACTGTCTGCCAAGTGCTTTTTATTCGTTGAAAGTTGACGAACCTTCTGCATTTTCTGCTGCCTTAATACCGGTTTATCCGATGTGGTGGCCGCTGTCCGCCGCGAACGAATTGAACGCCTTACGAGTCTGCACGAACCCACAACCAGCATAAAACCGTGGTTGCTTCTTCCAATTGGTAGGGAGGGACCACCTACTGCCACCTACTACAGACTTCCAGTCACTTTGTTTCTTTTGCAACTTATTCTCCACCTTTTTTCTTGCATCTCACTTCAGCACACCAACTAACGTAACTAGTTTTGAATTTAAAAACAAAGTGCTGGAATAATGATTGTCTCTGTTCAATGTAAACATTCTTGATTAACTTGTTAACTTGTTTTGAAAGAAGGAATAAATCCAAGCAGTACTGTTACTTCGGCTGTTTTGCACGCGATGTCGCTTCGTGTACGTTTTGCTAGAGTAAATCGCCATAGCGTAGAATGAAATACCTTGTACCAGCTTCTGCTCGCCTAATAGTCATATGGAATTGATTTCCAATAAATTCACGCATGAGTGCGCACGGCTCGTTTAAATTGTTTGTAAAACCAGACAGAAAAAAGAAGGAAAACAAAAAAAGAAAAACTTGTTTTTAAGAAAAAAACAACCTATTAATATAGAAAATATTAAAGAACTTGTTGCTTTGTTGATTAGAATTGTTCTTAAAATGTTGTAAATTTTAAATTTTTTAATAAAACACAAAATTTGTTTCAATTGGAAATTTTGTGTTTGTAATATAAGTAAATTCAGGAATTTGTATAATAATAACCAACTGGCAAAGAATACGAAAGAAATTGTATGATGGAATTTTGTGGATCGTTGTCGCTTTGTAGAGTCAGTCCGGCTTGGTTGGAATTGAATTGGTTGAAAATGTTTGGAATGTTTGGAACGTCGCATTCCTCACCTCCTCGCACCTCTGCGTTCCTGGCGTGGCGCGGGCCTTATTTTGCAATGTCTGCTTTATAAATCGTTTCGTTTTTTTTGTACTCTCACAGCCACTCTTACATATCCAACCCTAATTTAGATTGGAATGTTAGATATTAATTATTCATTTGTTTTCGTTGAGTTTTTTTCTTTACAACCTAACTCTAAACCTTCTTCTTATATTATTCCAAGCGCAACTTGCGTATACTAGGACACCATGCTTTTGAGCACGTATAGTTTTTAAATTTGTTTCGTTCAGTCAGTCAACTGTTTTTATGTTAATGTCCAAATACCTCTTCACCTCTGGTTATTAAACCAACGTAGGAAAAACAAACGAACTGCTCCTGATACCAGCTCGATCGAATGTTGTTATTAGGAGATTCGGTATGAGTAGAGTGAGTAGGCCATTTATATAACTTGGCAAACGTTAAAATGGCTTCAATACTACTACCGCTCACATAATAATGAAGTTATGTTATGTATTTTATGAAGAAGTGGTGTGAATGTGTAAGTAAGTTGTGCCGGTTAGGATTGGTTTATGTTTGGTAGAATAAGTTGCTGCTGTTTCTTTTTATTAAAATTAAGTTACGGTAGTGAAAAAGAGATAGCAGTTGTGTCTGGTTTGCTTTGGTTGTGGAAGCAAATGGAAGGAACTGGAATGTCGGTCACCCTCTGCGTTCTTATGCTGCTCTAATAACCTGCTCGGGTAATTATGCATATTGTGTTGCTATTAAAATGACGCCGTCATACCCTACCTACCGTTTGCTACTTTTTATATCGTTCATTTTTTCATCTGCTTGTCAAACAAATGCTTAAAAAACATCAAAAACAAATGAGTGAAACAAACAAATATTGAGTTGTAGGTTTAATTTATGGTTATGAAACAATTGCCAATTCTTTGCATAACACCTAAAACTTTTGTTTGAGTTAGAAACAAATGACAAAACACGAGACCATGATGGAAAGAACAAAAATTATTGACTGTTGTTTACCCAAAACAAATGAATTTGGAGAACTTTTTTTTCTTCTTATCAATGCGTTACTGAACAAATATTGAATCATAATAAAAAATAACACTATCTGTTTTAATCACAAAGTTGAATGACATTGCAATTGCAATAAATAACCAAAAAACAAATAAATGCAAAAATGTGGTTCAGCATTTTGCATTGTGGTTTTGTTGATTAGGGAAATAAAAACAACTGCAAGAAGTATAAAAGACGGTACGCAATGCAAGTACTGTCAAAGTCATCAAGGCATTTATTAACCAACTAAAATAAAACAATTAAAGTATAAAATTCAACAAAATGCCTTTAATATCAACAAAACGTGAACCAGTTGCAAACCAACTACGAGAATATGCTGGTAAAAACCAAGTAAGTATACCAAACAAATAATAAACATCAAAAAATAACCTCCAAATTAAAATCAGGATACAAATCAAATAATAACCGAAGATTCTGGTGAACCTATCCCCGAAAAAGATGCTTCATTAACCGTTGGAGTTCATGGACCAACTTTATTGGAAGACATATCACAAGTTGAAGAACTCGCCCATTTTGACAGGGAGCGTATCCCTGAACGCGTCGTGCATGCTAAAGGAGGCGGAGCTTTCGGTTACTTCGAAGTAACACATGACATAACCAACTATACAGTTGCTAAAATATTTTCTTTAGTTGGGAAACGCACACCGTTGGTAATCCGCTTCTCTCAAGTTATCCAAGAAACAGGATCCGCCGACACAGTGCGTGATCCTCGCGGGTTTTCTATAAAGTTTCGCACGGAAGAAGGTAACTGGGATCTGGTTGGTAACAACACACCAGTATTCTTCGTGAGGGACAGTGTTATGTTCCCCAGTTTTATTCATAGTCAAAAGCGTAATCCCGTGACCAACGTCAGGAACTGGGATGCTTATTGGGACTTTCTGTCATTGCGAGCAGAGTCAATGCATCAAACCATGATTTTGTATTCGGATAGAGGTATCCCTGACGGGTACAGATACATGCATGGGTATGGAGCTAACACGTTCTCCATGATCGATGCAGATGGTAAGGTCACTTGGGTTAAGTTCCACTACCGATCAGATCAAGGCATCCGGAATATTTTCGCTGAAAGAGCTCGAACCATTGCTGGCATTGATGCTGATTACGCAGTGCGGGATTTATACAACGCTATTGCAAAAGGTGATTTCCCAACTTGGACGATGAGTATTCAAGTTATGACTCCGGAAGAAGCAGCGCATCAAAGTTTTGATCCGTTTGATGTTTCCAAAACTTGGCCACATGCTGATTTTCCTTTAATACCAGTCGGTAAGATTGTCCTGAATAAAAACCCGAGTAATTACTTTGCTGAAATTGAACAATTGGCATTTTCTCCTGCTCATTTCGTGCCTGGTATTGACGCATCTCCGGACCGAATGTTGCAAGGAAGATTGTTTTCGTATGGTGATACGCACAGATATCGTTTGGGGGTTAACTATCAACAATTGCCAGTAAATGCACCATTGGTTCCCGTGCAGAATTATAGTAGAGGCGGGCGTGCTGCAATTGACAGCCAGGGTGGGGCACCAAACTATCATCCGAACAGTTTTCACGGGCCTGAAGCTTCATTAAGGGCGAAGAAGTTAACACCTTCGTTTAGGTTAGCTGGGGATACAACAAGAACTGATACTGGAACCTTAGAGGATAATTTTGGTCAAGCTAGGATTTTGTATCAGAGGGTTTTGCCTCAAGACGAAAAAGCTAGGCTGGTTGATAATGTCGCTTATGATCTACGGAACGCTGCAGGGTTTATTCAGGAAAGAATGATCAATAACTTCAAGCAGGTTGATGGTAATCTTGGTGCTTTAATTGCCGAAGCTGTGCAGAAGTATAACCATCCAAGGGCTGAGATTTAAAAACTATACGACTACATTGAAATGCTTCTGTTTTAAGGATTTTGTTAAAACTCTTGATTTTGTTTGTTTTATTTGAACTTCATTCAATGCTTTTTTGATTGTATTGTTTTTTTGCTTTGTTTTAAAATAAATATCAATGCATTACACTTTGTTTGTCATTTGTTTCATTCAACTTTTTTTATTGCAAACACAGCTTTTGTTATTTTATTTACTCTTCTTTAAAATTTGTTTTTAATATATTATTGTTATTAATATATATATTTTTTATATATTTTTATTCAAAATTAGTTATATTGTTTTGTAATTTGATTGTCATTTGTTTTTATGTTTCACTGATACATTAAACGCGTTTTGGTGGGTTAAGGAACTGTAGGAGAGTTAACACTTTATCTATCCCCCTCACTGCATGTTCGCCTGTGACCAGAATCTCCCGTAAAGCTCCCACGCCTACACGCCTGGCGGGCTTAGCCCCGGCTTACGGGAACACGCCCGTTCCGAAAGCTTCACTTTGGTGTTTCGTATAGCTCGGTTTAATATAATCCGCGTCGCGCGCACCACAGATTTCCATTCCCACCACCGCCGCAGCCGCCGAATGCATTTCGGTATCGATCGAAAATAGACGCCAATCAGAGTTTGGGCGCGGCGTCGCGACGCTCACTGTAAAACATGCGCGCCTGATAGCGTGGACCTCGCGCACGTGAAAGCTGCAAACTGAAAAGCGGAAAATTTTCCACCGCCACTGCCGCCGCCACACGTCGAACACATGGTTTTCAGCTAGAGCAAAAGGAAAATTCGTATTGTAACGAACAAACACTTGTTGCGTTCAAGTTTGAATTTGATTGTCGATTTTCTCGAATAGAAATAGTATAGGAATCTATAGCTCGTCGTTCTGCTAGCACGCATGCGTGTTGCGAGTTGTATAGTTAGCCTGCAGGATTTTTCGTTCAGCATAAGATAAAATTAGATTATTAGGTGTTACGTCATTTACTACATTACTATTTTATTGTAGTACCTAAAAGTATATAGTAAAACAAAACTTGTTTTTCTTTTATTAAACTAAATAAAATTTGTTTTGTTTTGTTTTTGTTTTGTTTGTAATCACAATCAAGTATTTTGTATACTCTACATCCACGTCTTTGATAGTATTTGTAATTCTCATTCAGCTGTTTGTGTTTGGTGTACATCAATAGCGTGGTAGTTGTTCGTTGTTCCTGTATTCCTGTTATTTTCCGATACTTTCAGCTGCCGCTCAGCTGACGTTTGACGAACGTACCCGACAGAATATACGAAATAAAACAAAACAAAACACAAATTCTAAAGAATATTAATGAAATAAATAACAAATCATTCGCAAACATTTCAAAACAAATAAACAAAACCAACAACAAAAAACGTGTTTTGTAGTCATTATAAAACAAATGCTATCACTTTATATTTACATTTGTATTGTTAGGATTTGTTATTTTGAGATGAAAGTTATGTGTATATAAAACAAAACACTAACATGTTGTACACCTATAAATACTCCATAGCAATTGTTTTGTCAATCAGTTTGATGTTATCTCTAAGTTTTGTTTGTCTTTTGTTATTGAAACAAAACAAAGAGGAATTTCAATTTAATTGCCATTTGTATTTACCTGCCTAGTAAATAAAACTAGGATATATTTTTATTTAAATTTAATTTTAAT
Source organism: Atheta pasadenae (assembly GCA_030264155.1). Classification (NCBI taxonomy): domain Eukaryota; kingdom Metazoa; phylum Arthropoda; class Insecta; order Coleoptera; family Staphylinidae; genus Atheta; species Atheta pasadenae. The sequence goes on along the minus strand of JARJDS010024006.1, from coordinate 774 downwards.
TAAACTTTTTTATAATTGTTTCTATTAACAAATTTATTATGAAAGGCGAGAAAATGTAAGTTTGTAATGCCTGCTGCAATGAACCGAACGGGGCGCAACCTTGATTCTCTGTGGTGTCTTCTCAAAGTCATGCTGCTCTGATACGAAGACCTGTCCGAAAATGCCACGCCCTGAATAAAAAACTATCTTTCGGTGATTCATTCATTGTTTGCGCCTCCCAATTCTTTTCTTTCCTTTATGCATATTTATTAATTAATGATTTTATGATTATTTAACATCTAAGAAAAATGATAAATAACCATTTTTATTTTCAACTTTTGATGGCTGGGAATAGTTGAAACGTGTTTGGAATGTGTTTAAGATGATTCAAGATGTTTCATGAGAGCCTGTTGAGTCATCCTCCGAGTTAAACCCTTTCTGAGCCTCGAGCCAAACAAAATAAACAAAACGCAACTATATAGGTATATGAAAAAGTATGAAAGAAACGAAGAAAATATTAGAAAACAATTGAATTTCTCTATGTTTATATAAATGATATTAAAGTAAAAAATGTATTGTTAAATTGTAAAATTATATAATAGTATATTATAAAAATAAATATGGAAGATTTGTAGATAAACAACGTTTTGGTGTTTGTTCTTGGAGTTAAGTTTGTATGTATATGGTTGAAACAGGTTGAAACGGTGAAGAAGTATTGAACTTGTCGAGTACGGGGACCATGGGGGAGCAAGCAGCAAGTGTGAAAGGGACTGAAAGCCAAGTGAGCTTTCGGCT
>JARJDS010023996.1:0-14203 GCA_030264155.1 Atheta pasadenae | reverse complement strand
TGTCGAAACACATCAAAATTTTCTCATAATTTTAAACACTTCCTAACATTTTGTTGATTTCCACAAAACTGGTGCGTTTTATCAAAAAAAGTTACTAAGATAAATTGTTTATTGGTTAAATAGCTACAACTTTTGTTATAAACAATTTTTGATATTTTGAATATAAACATTACTTTTTGGGTGTTTTATACAGAAAAACACACTTGAAAAACAATTCAAACAATTTATTTTATTTTAAAAATAGATATTATTCTTTTTTAATTTAACTTAAGTCATAAAATAAAAAATCTAGACGTGATATTAACATTATCATATATTTTATATTACACTAGATAATAAAAAATATCAAATATCAAAAATTCAAAGTAATTTTTCCCATGAACTTTATTTCTTCAGCATTTTTTTTATTTTACTAGTACAATTACGTACATAAACTCTCATTATGTTTATTAGCAATGCAAACCAGTGTAAAGTAATGCAACATCTCAATTAATTAAATACAATTAATATACAAACATAAGTAGGTACTTAAGTAAAGTCAGATAAAATCAAACAAATCAAATAAAACAAACAAAACACAAAATATTTATTAATCAATTGATAAAAATACTTTTAAAATAAAATTAAAAATATTCCCAACTCACATGAGTAAGTAAAGTATCTATAAATAAAGTGGGGAGAGAGTTAAGTCAGTGTAAGTGAGTTATTATATTATTCAACTGCGATTGCGCGGAGTGCTTAGGTGCGATTATGCGAGTGGAAGTTACGCAACTGCAACGTTCAAGTTCGCGTTGCGCTGTCGTTCGCGGTCGTGTACTGCGCATGCGCGCATAACTTACCCACAACGCATAGAAACAAGCGTGAAACAACACAAACTGTTCAAACAATAAATAATTATTTATTTTTGTACTACCGCCAATAACAAAAAAGAAACAAAATAATAAAATTTAAATAATAATTACAATGTTGATAGATACGCAACAAAACCTAAAGTATTTTATATGTTAATTACTTCAATTAATTATTTTTCTATGAATATTTATAAATGAATAAATGCCATTATAATTTGTAATAAAACATAATAAAACATTTAAATTAATCAATTCGGAAATGATCAGATTGGAAGCGAGATAAAACTTGATATAACATCTCATAAAACGTTTAACTCGAGTAATAACAATCAAAACGTAATCAAATTTTATTGGTTCATAATGTCACTGTCAATACAACTAGCGCCATCTAACACTTGCAAGCTAAAACCGTAAAATTATTTTTTTAAATTTAATTTTTTTTTAAATTTAAAACTTTGATTACATAAAGTGATTTTAGTCATTTCTGTTGGTTGCATTCGGCGAATATTTTGGCACACATCAGGATGCACATTGCGTTACGAAAATAAAAATAAAATATCGCGGTGGAGATAAAAGTTCAAGTTCAATGTCAATGCAATTGCGTTGATTTCATTTCGTTGTTGTGTACTAGAACTGAAAACATGGTGTTTGATGATGTTGTTTTCCGAGATTAGCACGAATTCTAACCATGTTCGACATGGTGCATTTGATGATTTTCCTGTTATTGAAAAACATCCTTGTTCACAATCAATTAAACCACCAAACCCTGTTTTTTTTATTACTAATAATAATAATAATAATAATAATAAAAATTTAAAAAATAAAAATAAAAAATTTTTGATTTTTAATTTAAAATTTTTTAAGTTTATAGATTTAGTTTTGTGTCCGTGACATTGACAATGATATCAGCTGGAATTCCCCGTTCACTCCGTTCACCTTTTATCTCAGATAACGTGTTTGGTCGTTGATGTTGTGTTTTGGCGTTGTTGCGGCTCGTCATAAAATTGAGTAATAATTTGCTCATTTGCAGTTTAATAGAAAAGTGCAGCTAGCGCGTGTAAAAAATAATGCGCGTTCGAGTTATGGCTACATAAAAGCGATGATCTGTCTATCTGACGATGCATGCGATTTAATAATTGCTTCTCTCGAATTATTTGTTGTTAGACTCAATAGAAATAGAAACAGAAACATAAATAATTCCTGGGATTACAAAAACAAACTTTATGTTAGATATCTTTGTAAAAATGCTTATTTGCTATCAGTATCAATAATATGTTTAGAAAAGTTTCAAGTCTGCAACAACATATTTGTTTATAAATAAATTTGACCTTGTTCGTTAGAGATAGTAATTAATTTAGATTTTGTAATTTAATATTTTCAACAATTGCGATTTTTTCCACTTTTTCCTCTTACTATTCTTTAATTGTTACTACATCTAATTATAATTACTAACAAATTATGTATTAAAGACCCAAACTCATAAATGTAATTTTAATTTTTTAAATAAATAAAATCATAATTAATTATTTTTATTTTAAACGAATTCAAGTAAGTTAACAGAATTTTATCACCGTGAAAATGGCACTCTAGTGTAAGTATACACGATAATATAGGAAAATGTATGAAAATCATAAGAAAAGTAATAAAATTAAATGTTCGCAATGTGCACTTTCGCATTAGTATCAAGTAACGAGTGGCTCGTAACAAGCTCGTAATGTTTCTAAGTTATTATTAAGCGACTAATTATGAACACATTCAGCAATCAAAATAAATCATTATAATCTTATGATCTTAAAAAATCTACCACCTAACATCTAAGCAGAAATAGAAAATAAACTTTGTACTTACAATTTTCTGATATTTTTAATTGTTTGATAAAAAATATTTTACTTTGTTTTAGGTTTTTTTCTAGTTCTGTTTACTGTTTCACGTTTGTTTAATTGTAAATTACAATTATTGCAAATGTGCGTTACGTTTGTATCGCTGCGCACGTCGTGTTGCAATAAATTTTTATTTTTGTGTTCGAATGATGTCCAAGGTCGTTCGACGGCATGCGAACGTTGTTTGCGAATTCGCAAATTTCGAATGTTATAAACTATTTCCAACATGTATTTTTAATTTTTATTTAAACAAATTACATTTTCAATTTTTTTTTATTTAAGTTTAGTTCCAAAATGTAGTTTTAAAGTTTTAATTTTAATTTTAGAACAGAAAAAAAAATTGCAGTTTAATTTCATTAAATCTAATTTCAGTTAATTCTTCTATAATTTATTGTTAATTTTTTTTTGGTTAGTTTTTCGGTTCAAGCGGTTCAAGTCTGAAACCCAACGGGCAGATGTGACCTTAGATTCTTAGATATTTATTTTTTCTTTCTCGAGTTTTGTTTTCTCGTTGTTTCTTTATTCCCATTCGCAAAAATTAATATGTGTGTTAAGTCGCGCGTCGCAGACTCGCAAACTTGAACAATTTAAGCATGCTCGCCGGGATTACGTAATCGCGACGTGCCAATTTCGGCGATTCTTTTTTATTTCATGCCACAAACGATTTACCATCATCACATTCGGATATTTCAACTGTTTGTATTGTAGTGTTGTGTGTTCAACACAATCAGCACGAATCGCACGACAAAAACGAATAAACTTTTCTATTTATTACGTCTAACTAAGTTAAACTTTAAAATTATTACTTCAATTACAACAAAATAATACACACACTTTTTAAGTTATTTTACAGAGAATAAGTTAAAAAATTCGTTTAACTTATAAGCCTAATCACATTTATAAGTTACACCCAATCAGCGCGTGGTAACGTTACTCGTCTACATCTGCGCATGCGCAATATACTTAAAACGCGTCTAAACTATTAAAAAGTTAAGTTAACTTAAGTAACTTAAGTAAAGTTAACCTAAAATAATTTAAAACATAATTTATTAGTTTATAACTTTATAACTTAATAAACCACCTTGAACACTTTGCAAAATTTAATTTTGCCATAAAAAAAAAGCATTTAAGTACTTCCACAAAGGTCACGAACGTACCGAACCCCAAAAAGTCAGACTTGCGCAATGATCGTTTGGATGCGTGCGTTTGATTCAAAATTTACAATTCGCAATTTGCACAATTCGCAATAGAGTCCGTTATGTACTTGGTACACGTATAACCTCAAGGTTTAAAGTCTAAACCAAAGCAACAAAAATAAAATTTGCAACATTAGCACACAACGTGTTTGAATTGGATGGAGTTTTGCAAAACGGATTGATTCAAGGTTTCGCGAACGAACGAACGTTATTGGCGTTATATTTTTTGTGCGAATTTTTTTTGGTTTTTTGGTCTAGCCATTGACTATTGAGTTATTATAGACCAGACCTAGAGTAGCCAACAAAGAAAGACACGCCGGCGTTTCAAGGTTTCAACGTAAAAAAAATTACATTTCGCAATTTATTTGCACACATAAATAAATAACTGACGCGAAACTTTAAACTAAACTAAGAATTTATTTAAAAAATTAAAAATTTTAACCTTAAACCAAACATAACCTAACTTAACCTAAAACGTAACTTACTAATTTAACCTAAAATGTTTGGAATTTAACTTTAAAGTTATCAAAGAAAATTACAAAACTTTAGATTTTAAAAGTAAAGTCGCATTTTCACACGTCGTCAATCCCTTCTAAAGTTTTTTTCTTCTTCTATCTTTCTATCTTTCATTCATTCATTCCTTCACAACGAAAGCCCATCAAGTATGGAAAAGGAACGCCAGAGTCGCGAGTCACACATAAAATGTCTTCTTCCTTCACTGGTAAAAGCCGCGAACCAGCAAACGACGATGCAGATGTCAACTTCCTTCTTCCTTCGTACTGAGTGAGAAACTAACCTCAAAAAGTTAGAAAAATACAAAACCACAAACTTTAAAGCATTTTTTTGTTTTTTTTTAATGCGTTTTTCTTAATTTTTTGTTGAATTCTTGAATTTTTTGTTGTTGTAGTGATTAAATCTGAAGTTTGTTGTCGTTAAAAACTCTTGTGGAGTACACTTGGTTGATTTAGCTTGAAAACAACACACACGAAGACATAATATGCACGTAATAATAATGGGGCAAGCGCGTTTGACTCGTTTGGCATTTTATCGAGTTAACGAACCGCGCAGAGAGCGCTTTTCTATTACACGGCTAATTATCACACATAAATCCACCGATTTCCATGCGTTTTCCATTCTTCAGCTTCTTACTTAGCGTTGTTTCGTGCAGTAACACGACAATTTGTTTGTAATTCAAAATATGTTAATCTTTTACTGTGTAATAGTTTCACGATTGTGCAAAAGTCTAATATTGAGTATTGATTTTATTGGCTCCCAAAAAAAACGTACAAAACTCAACAGTTCTTTGTTTGTCTCCGTTTGTTTTCGGATAGTGCGCTCGAAAAGTTGTGTTGCAGTGTGTTAAAAATTGAATGGTCTCATGCGTGCGAGACTATCGCGAGCTTTCCAGCCGCCCGAATTCCGAATTCGAGCTTGTGAAAAATTAAAAGCTCGCGCTTTTTTTCGGTAGCCTAACCCCCGAGAGAGTGAGTTTTCCCATCGCGGAAGCTGGCGTTGTGAGTGTTTTGTTTTCTATCGTCGCGAGCCGCTGGAAATGGAATGGTTGTTTACCACGTTACCAGTCCTCCCTACAACCCCGAGCGCTGCTAACCCCTACAAACCCTGGCGATTTTTTTGTGTTTTTAGGTTTTGTCCAGTGCGTTCCGTGTGTCCGCGTTTGTCCGTTTGGTTGCAGTCAAGCGTGCCTGCCGACGCTCGTAAATCAATAGTGTGTTACTCGAAATAGATGTGCGAAAATGCACCCCCAAATGTTAAAGACTTTAACGAGATGATTATTTTAATTATGACAAACACCAACATTTTGGTAAAAATTAAAACAAATCGGGGGAATCCATCAAAATGTTGTTGATTTTTTTTATTTATTTTTTTTTAAATTTGAAAAACCTCCTAGAAAAAGCTTACAAGCGTAAGTCGTTTCTGATTAAGTGCGAGACATGTATTTTCATCGCCTTTTTGTAACTTAATTTTGCTTTGCCGCAGGATTCCGCGCTTGCTCGGGCGCTAGGAGAAAAGTTTAGGTCGATGATGCAAAGTAAAGACTTTGCTCGTCGGCAAAGAAGCACGGCATGCCCAATACCGTTCTTCGTTGGTTCGTTGGTAAGCGGCAAACAACACGAAAAAATCCGGATTGCATTTCACGGTCGAGCGCCGACGATCGACACTAATTACCGGTGTGCGCTCCGCAGCTTGGACGCAAAATACAAACTCGAACGCAAAAAACGCATCTTAACTTTAAACAAAGTTTTACAATAAACAATTTACTAAAGTACTTAAGCAATTATCTTAAAATATATCAAAAAAATGACCACTCCAAAAAATAATCGTTTGTTTTCGTTTGTTTATTGATGTTTTGTTTTGTTTTTGTTTGTTTTTGTGAAAATACCACATGATGTAAGATTGATGTGAACTTGTCGGAAAGTAAACCGTAGTTTTACGTATTTTACGTACTCGTACAGATAGTTTATAGATAAGTGATGCGTTGCGTTTCGTGCGTCTTGCGTTTTGCACGTTTGCTCTTCGCGAAAAGCGCCGCGACTTCGTCACGCTCTGCACGCTCTCAGCAATCATCGATTTTTGCACATACCTTCCGACTCGCCAAACAAGCGATAAAGTGATCGAAATTGAAGATCACTTTGAGCTTTTACAGTCCATGTTAAAGCCTCTAAAGCCAATCACAAATCAAATACAAACAAATTTATTAGAAAAACTTCGAAGAAAATTATTTGAATTGCGAGTCAAGTTGAGGTTAAAGGTAGTTCAAGTCTGCTTTGAAGAGAAGTTGAAAAGTGAAGTATTAAAAAAATTAATTTGCATGCTTTACTGATTGTTTTAACTAACTTTTATCACTTTTCTATCTTTAGACGTGATGTGATGTGCTATTAGGATTAAAATATTAAAAAGCAATAACAAATGTCGATAAAAACCGTTTAACGACTCGGCGGTAAAGACGAATTATGTAATCACTACATTAATAAACGTTTTTCTTTATTTTTAGATAAATTAATAAAGAAAATCTGTTATATTTTAGGTAATAATGTTAAAATATAGATGAAAAGTTAAATTTTGGCTTGTTTAGCAATTTTGTGATTTGAAGAAAACTGGTGCGTTCTATCAAAAAAAGTTACTAAAATAAAATGTTCGTTGGTTCATTAGCTACAACTTTTATTAAAAGCATTTTTTAATATTTTGATTAGAAATGTTATTTTTTGTTAATTTTATAAATTGAATGATAAAATTTTGTTTTTAAGTTGTTTCTTTCTTGCTTGCTTTTTGTTTTTACTCAAAATAATTTAAGTAATTCGCGCATGCGAAGTCTAGTAAGTCAGGGTGAATATGCCATTTCACGCTCGAGAGATGCGATGCGGATGCCGATGCCATGCCACTTTTCCTGCGCGAGAGTGTGACGCGCACGAACTGGTGCAATCTAGCCGAAGAGCAACACCAACACTCAACTAGTAAGAAAGAAAAATGCAAAACTATAGCTAACCAAACCTAACCTAACCTTAAAACAAATTCTAAAACATAAATTAGAAACCAAGATAAACAAAAACAAAAAACAGAATGTTCGTTCAAAAAAAAATGGTATCTATTTAGTATTCGTACCATTCGCAAATTGTGAGCGTTGGTACTAAAACTAGTAATTCTATTGACAGTGCTAAATGACGTTACGCACCACTAGCTCAAACACGTAGCACGTTTACGTTCCCGCGCCGCCTCCACGCCGAACAACCCAACAAGAAAACAAGCGTGCAGCGTAAAAGATGCGCTGGCGCTGCTTCTTCTTCGTTGTTCTTATCGCGGTCGTGGTACGCGCTTCCTAAAAAGTGCAAAAGTGCGAAAACATCCATCCACCTACCCGACGGCCTGCCGACGCCGTGATTTATTGCCATACTAATTAATAACCGCTAACGAGAACACTTCACGAGCGCTATTAAGTAATAATTAAGTGCGACTTGGTTCTCAAGACGAAAATAACCACAACAACAAATATGCATTTATTGCAAATTACACATTTTTCTATACTGCACATTTTATTTATTAAAAAAATCAAATGGGATAGCTACAATTAGCTTTAGGTAGATACTTAATTAAATTATGATAAATAATTAATTACGAACATTAAACGACGCAGAATTAGTTAGCGTAGTAGCGTCGTCAAAAATTGTAATATTGAAGTGATGTGTGCATCGTAATGAACACACTTTTAAATATCGCAAAATCGAGTTAATTGCGTTCATTACTTAATTAACAATAAATCAACACGATTGCGTGTGACGCCGTTGCGGATGCAATTTGACGTTCGTGCTTCATGCCGCTAGATTTTTGCATTCTTTGATTATATTTTACTTTTAAATTTTATATTTTTATTATATTAATCATTTATTGCTCAAATTATAATAAATAATTAAACTTAAAACACTCAAACACTTAAATTTTACCCTTAATTTGAAAATTACACAAAAAAACAACCAAACGCACCGAAAAAATCAAATTCATATAAAATTTAAATTAAATCATAAAAATGAACAAATTAATAATTACAACCCTTAAATATTAAACAACCCCCAAAAAATATACCTCCCCTCTTTTTAGCGTGTCAATGCAATCAAACAAAGCAAAAAAGTTTTATTCGTTAACCACTTCAAGTGAGTATTCATTATTAGTATTCAGTATTCAGTGTTTAGTATTCATTCTGTTCTGGTCTGAAAACTAACCACTTTAAAATTAACGGTCCCCCGAAAATGTGCCCCCAACAAAATACATTAATCGTCCACGTTGCGTGATGTCTGGATCGAAACAAAACGCGGACTCAACGGGCGATCCGGATACAAAACGAAAACAAAGCGGTGCGGTAAGAAATCGAAATAAAACAAGAACTTGAGGAAGTGTTCAGTCATTCGGTCATGTCTGCAAACTGGTAGTTTTTGGGGGCCAGACGCACGCCGCATGTTTGCTGCAAATTTACTAAACACACATCCAAACGATCCAAACGAGTTTAGCGTCAAAGTCAACTTATTCGTTTTAGGTTTTAGGAAATTTTCGGTGACTTGAAAGCTTAGAACTCACTTTGGATACACACTGTTTGCAGTTTTGCAGGATGTTTGAATTTTATTTAATAGCCCAAGTGTCTGGAAAGAAAGACAGCGTTTTTATTTTTATTGTTTCAACGCCAAATTCTAGGAATTTGTTTGGGAAATAAAATAAAGTTCACAAAAGTTTTACGTAGAATTGGACCACCTAATGGACTAAACTTTTAGATAATTTGATCAACTTCAGGGGGTGATTATATAATGTTTAGTTATATATTTAAGATATGGCTTTTTTTTTATAACAGATTTTGTTTTGTTTTGTTTTTTTTGCATGATTTAAATGTAAAATTTATTTTATTGTGCAAATTGTACAATTGTGCGATTAGAAGTAACGCAATACAATTAAGGAGATCAGCCGGAACATTGCAAGCAGTTCCAAGACATTTAAAACAGGTTTGCGCATTTAATTCTCGTCGGCACCGCGCGCATTTTTCTCAAATCGATTAATTCGTTTCTAATAATACGATTTGTGAGTTTCTAACTCGTTTTCTGCGTAGGTGCAACCTTGGTACACCTCGCTCACAGTTTTATAATTAATTTTTATTAATCTGGTTCTGTGAAAACTTTGAAAAATGAAAGAAATTTCAAACAAACCACATTTGCAGAATTATAGTTTAAAACCTCAAATTTTATACTTCCGGAAGTTCCAGTAAACTTGAATTAAAATGTTTGGCCCCCCCAAAATGAAGGGTTAAGGTTTTTGGGGGCATTAAATGTCTAGATAGAGAATTATGGTATACGGACGTTAGCTATTTTTATTGTGCGAGCGCGTTTGGTTGGTTGTTTTGTTTTTTCGGTGGCGGGTTGCGTGCATGTGCACATGCCCTGGGCCTGGTGGTGTCTGGCGGGCAGCGCGGTCGGCTTGATATGTTGATGCGTCTCGTGCGTTTTTTGCGAGGCCCGTGTGTTTGGTCACTGGCGCATAACAACTACTCATTATGCACGCATTTCGGCCGAGAACGGACGGGACGTTCGTTCGGGACCCGCCATCCGTTCGTCTCAAGGTTGTTGGCGGAAAAAATCCACTATTCGCAGACATGTGTCGACGCATGAGCTCATAGAAATTCTACCTACCAGAAAATAACAATTATTTCACCCAAAATTTATGCAGTTACAAATTAAATAGCAAAATTCACAACGGTTACCAAAGTTTTTGTAACGCAAACCCAAAGAAAAATAAATTAAATTCTCAAAAATTTACATTTCCAATTAAAATTTCAAAACATGTTTCTAGCTAAAGTTGTAGCTTATAAACTACTCTACATTTTATCTTAGAAACTTTTTTTAATAGAACGCACCAGTTTTATGAAAATTGAGAAAATAGGTTGTTGTGATAAAGTTTGCAATGCAATTTTTAAGTGAAAAAAAGGATAAAACGTTGAAAATTTTAGATTTCTAATTAATATATCAAAAAATGTTTATAATGAAAGTTGTAGCTAATAAACTAATAAACTTTTTTGGATAGAACGCACCAGTTTTGCTAGACCTACCCTTTTCTTTTAAATTACAAAATCCTGTATTTATGTTAAAAAGTAAAAACGTAATTATTTTTAATGTAATGAGATAATAACAAGTTTTAACTGACTTCACTTCATTCAGTCATCATTTACTTTACTGACGCGATGCACAATTGCACAAATGCACCAACCATCCACACGCAGTTCATTATTTTTTCAAGCATTGCTTCTTTCTCTTCATAATAAATTCGGTTCAAACGTTTTTTAAAACACTTCTTCTTCTTTGGCTTCTTCTTCTTCCTCCTCCAGTTTGGTTCGCGCAAAGGAAAAGGAAATTACGAAGTGTTATCAAGATGTTAAGTTGATGCGCATGCGTTTTGGGTTTCGTTTGTAATGAGAGCTCGGTTGTAATCTTTTGAATCAAGACAAAATTTTCGGATAATTGACATTTGCACTCTTTAAAACGCGCAACGAGATGGCTAACGTATAGATAATGGCATAATTCGCGGCCACCATTACACCGCAATATACTCATTATCAACTTAAACTAAAAGTTGCTTGTTTGAGCATCTTGTTGTGGTGTTGAACACAAACTTGCACGTTTATTAAGTCGCGGGTGTGTGTTTGTGAAAGTTTTGAAAATGTTTGTGAACAAAAACAAGAACAAGCGAAAGCAAAAGCCGTAGAAATGTTGTACAGTTACCAGTTACAGTCGCGGTTTGTGTGCATAAAGGATGACGGGGGTGAAGGATGAGATGGAGCGTTAATGGTGTTAACATTTATGATGCGCACATAGCACATTTTCATTTTCACTTTTTCGTCACTTGTTTGGCTTCAGAACGCGTCAGTAACAATTGTTTTATAATTTTATCCTTGCCACCTTTTCAACCCTTAAAAGGCTTCTGGACTATTTAAAATTAATTCAAAACAAGGCGAAAATAAACTAAAAGAAACAAGCAATTTGAAGTTATTTTTTTATGTTTGCAAAATTTAATTCTAAATTATTAATTATCGATTGAATTAATTGCATCGTGTAATTTTCATCTCGAGCCATAGCTGATAACGTGAAGCTCTCGTGAAACTTAGAAATAATGACGTTTAATGCGCACATTTCGATGCGGTATACGCTTCGCCGTCTTGCGAACATCCCTAGTTTGCGTCGCGTTCGGGAACAAAGAAGATTCCCGGTCCGTGCCGTCCGTGGTGGTACGTTGGTGCATTCTGCATTGGTGTGCATGGTGACGAGCACAAGGGGTGTGTGTGTATGTATTAGGGGCGAGGGTGGCGGCGGGACAAGGAAGGCTTGCGCTCAGCGAGCTATTTGGCGCCATCGTGCGATTACGGTCCTTGCGGTTTTCCCGCTTCGATGCCGACGGGGTGGAGCACCCCTCGCAAAGGGCGGCCGGCGCGCTGCCCTTATTGGACGCCCTCGTACGCCTGTGCGTGCGCGCCGGCCGTCCCTCTCTCCACCCTTGTGTGTTGCGTAAGCACACCGGGTGGCGAATACACCAATGTAAATCGTGTACGTTTCTACAAACCGATGTCCATCGACTAATAATAATATTCTACATTATATTAATTAACTAATTTTTAATTCCTTTATAAATGTTTCAACCCCTAATTTTTTTGTTGTTAAATTTTGTGATTTTTTGTTTGTTTTAATTTTAATTATTTTTACTTTTCACTCCTTTCAACACCCCTTATGTTCTATATATGATCTGTATGTGTAAATTTCTTCTGAAAGGTGGTCTTCGACGTCGGCCATCGTTGCAAGTTCCATCAGCTATGCGCAAACTGACTGCGACACCTAATCCGTCGCCCGATGGATTTATACGAAAATTTCCAATTTCCGCTTTTATATATCTTCCCGCTGCTTGCAGTTTGCCTCATCTTACCCTCGAACTTCACTTCCCACATCCCTGCGTTTCATAGAAACCCTCTGAGCTAAGCTTAGTGCGGAAAGCGGTCTTCAAACTGCTCCAGCCGGGTGCAAATTGTGAAACGTTCTAAATTCTAAATGTTCCTGAATATGCCAGGCTACCAGGAATAATATAAGGGGATGACATAACACACATAACTATCAAACATTATTTCACTTTAATTATTCAATCAATGTTTAATTACAAGTTCAAATTTACTACAAACTAAAAAGAAAACCAGAAAACCAGATCGCCACTCAATCATTATTTTTAACAATTCTAGGAAAACTAGTGCGTGTTACCAATAAAAATCTAGTAAAATAGAATGCTCTTTATATTTACTTCATTATCGACAACTTTTGTTAGAAACATTTCTTGATATTTTAATTAAAAACCTAAGTTTTTAACAATTTAATATTTTTTTCAGATAAAAATGTTGAGTACCACTAAAAATATAATTTTTGATATATTTCTTAGTGCTGCCATCTATTGTTTGCTGTTTGTAGATATTAAAAAGTTAGGTTAAGAGTAAGGTTTGGTTATGTTTGCATCCTTACAGGAGGAAATCAAAAAGGTTACATAACTTCAAGCGTAATAGTAAATTTCTGCAATTTACAATAAAAGGATCTCCATAAAAGAAGAATCAATGTTACGCGAACACGGAGGGATACTCACAGATCACGCATTGCCTGCATAAAAAGGTAATAAATTTTATCGGCCGATCACGGAAATCTGAAATCGCTGCAATATCTCTCATCTTCAATGTTCAACCACAATCCGTAAATGACGCGTAAAAATCTCAAGAAATTTTAACTTGCTCTTCAATAAAATCACAAAAGTCACAAAGCAATCAACAATTATTAAAAATAATTATAAATTATATTTTAAATTTTACTCCGAAAGGATAATAATTTAAGTGGAGCTTTAAAATGTTGACAAATTTTGTTATTGTTTTTTTAACAAACATATTAACATTGTTTAACTGTAAAAATGGCGTTCGAATGTATGTAACTGCGTTAAAATTAAGTAGGTAATAAATAACTACTTAACGATTTGAGGTTACTGTTGAGTATTGGCCAGATTAGTTGCGAATGCAGCAAATATTACCATGTTGCATAAACAATTTATAAACACCGCAGACATTATAAACATTAATGAACACAGAACGCCTCTAATAATCGAAATGCAATACGCGTCCGCTCGAAAACGTCTCGAGCGAGCGAACGCAAACGCTCGCGGCGTGAATGTTTTTTTCAAGTTCAAGGTTTTCGCGATGCAAATGTCATAAAAACCTAGTCAAACCGTTGAGTGAAAATGTTAAATCATATGAGATATGAGCAACTGCATAGAACATTAAAAAAAATCAAAACATAAAGCAAAACAAAAAGAATTATTGTGAAACGACAAACCAAATTATTATTAAGTTTATTTTTGTCATTTGCAAAAGTTGATATTGTGCTGAATGCAACGCGCATATTAGATGCGTAATACACTCAAACGCAATTGTGCGCGGATGCGTTTGGCGTTCCGGTCGTGTTGTTAATGTCGCGATGTTAATGTTCAATGTCGCGGCCTCGTCATTGGCAGGACGCCATCCGCGCAAAGTGGTCGCGGCACGTCGTGTGATAAATGCGAACGCACCAACGCAACAACACAACGCAATGGCGTAATCAATGTAGCAGCACAATGCAAGAGTGAGTTGAATGCGACGAAACGCACGCCGCCATTCTGCAAAACTCGTTATCAATCCCAATGTGTTAACGCACACAAACAACTCTAGCCGCGTATAATG
>JARJDS010023972.1:0-16486 GCA_030264155.1 Atheta pasadenae | reverse complement strand
CTGGGAATTTTTGTTAATTCAATGTGTAAATTAACTGGGCTATTGCGTTTTCACCCATCTTAAATGCTTAACGACCAATAGGCGGCAGCAAATGCAGTTGCTGCCTGCTCCTCTAGTTCAATACTAATTTTAGTAACTCTTATAATATAATATAGGAATATATATATATATATATAATATATACTTGTAGATAATGTTATTGACTTTAAAATAATAAAATAATAAATTTTATAGTGTTATTATTTTTTTCTATTAAATAAAGATTACAAGAGTAATCCATGAAATAAAAAAATAAATTTTATGTTTTCCACCCATTATATGTTAAAAAATATTATTTTAGTAAAACCATTATAGGTAACTATAGTTAAAAAAATATTATTAACTATAAAATGACTATGAATTTAGTAATGTTATAGAAAAGTTACTAGAAAAGTTAATACAATCAAAATTTAATATTAAATTATTACCATGTTTCTTTTAGATTTAATAATAATAATTTACAATATTAACAATATATTGGCTTTTAATAAAAAAATATTCACATTAGTAACGAGTTCAATAACCTGTTATACATAACGAGTCGATAAATGATAACATTAATCACACATTGACATGAAACTGTTGCACATGACTTTGTTTGATTCTAAAATCGAAGCAAGTTCTATAAATTTATTCTATTAATATTTACATATCGATACCACAATCACAATTACAGTAACACTTTCATTGAATTATAACCTAAAATTATAACCTAACCAAACTCTTGTCAAAAATATTTATACTCAAACAAAATACATTATTTTTTTCTGGTGAGTTTTTTTTTATATTACAAATTGTTAAATTATTTTTTAAAATAAGTTATGTTATAATCAAGTTTTAGTTTATTAGTTTATTTTTATTAAGTTGTGAGTATTATCTGTATGAGAATGTGTGGAATTAATTAAAACTAGAATGCAAAACCGGTACACAAATAGTACACGATATGGCCTTGGCATTGTGCGGTTACACCGTTAATGTCGTTACAGTTTTAACCGGTGTATAAAGCGACACAAAACGATGTGAAACTATTCTAAACGCCCACCATAAATTTCAAAATGTAACAAAACCACATAAAACGTAAGTGAATGGAACATAAATGAAGATAAAACACTTTTGTACTCCATCTAGCGTTCATTTAAAGTGGTTTGAACTAACACAGGTTAGGTTAGGTATTTGCCGGTATTTTACTGAATCGATGTTTTAACGTAGGCAACTTAGTATACTCCAAAGTTAGATGTGTTGAATGTGATGCAAATTACAAAAATAATAACTTTTTACAACTTTAAAGAGAAATTTGATATATTTAGAGATTAAGATCTTTTACTTGTGCTATACCCAATTATAAATAAACTTCTTGGCTACAAAATAGTTATTAGCAACTTAAATTATATTTATTATTTTATAAGTTATAGGTATTTAGAAATAATGGTAAAATCTTTTACGATATTTTTTTTTAACTTTAAAAGTCAAAAACTGTTGTTTTAAGAATATGAATCTGTACTTGTAAAACATCAATTTAAAGAAAATTTAATTGACTATTAAATTATTTATAATTAATTTTGGTTGCGTTTGTATTTTGTAAGATAACAAAAGAAATAATAAGCAAAACAAAATATAAAATATACGTTATTATCTCTGTTTCAATTTTGCAATCAGAAAATGATTGTTTTGATATTGGGAAACGTTTACTTGTAATATACCAAATTATAGATAATTTAATTGGCTACAAAACAGATAATAGCTGTGTTAATTAAATTAATTTTCTTGAAAGTTATACGTAGATATATTGGAAAAAACATATTGTCTCTAAAACTTACACGTTATTTTATTTAATTTTAAAAATAAAAAATGGATCTTTTAAGGTTAGGATTCTGTCCTATTATAAGATCATATTAAAGAGAATTTAATTTGTTATAAAATAATTTATAACCAATTGTTTTAATTTGTATACTTTGTAAGATAACAAAGAAAATAAAAGAAAAAACAAATTATCAGAATTTATGTTATTTAAATTCTTCTGAACTTTAAAATATATAAATTCTGTTTTTATATTGTAAATTCTTATTATCAACAATTAACCTTTATAGGGTTAGAAGTTTCCAATATATTAAAAAAAATAACAAAAAAGTAAAATCTCAGAAGATAAATGTTTTTTCAACTTTAAAATAAAAATACTTTTGTTTTAGAGTTGAATAATTAATTTGGAGTTGCAATTGTAATAAATTAAATATATATTCAACCACTACTGTAAATAATTAATTTTAATTTTATATAAATTAAATATAATAAATAATAAATGTGAAGATAAAATGATTAATTTATTTAAAGTAAAATATGAAAGTTTTAAGTAAAAACATTTTGTTGCAATGATAAAAGAAATTTGGTTTAATCTACAGTTTTCATCAACCCATAAATCATAAACATTTTTTTGTTAATATTATGTTATGAATAGAAAATATGAAGTATAAAGAACAGACAATAAACAATTTGCGGTTGTATGGCAGGTGATTATATAGGTCGAGCCGACAAGCGTAACCTCAGTAAACATAATAAACTTTAACAATTGTTAACAATTACATGTAGTAATTTCAAACAATACTAATGTAAAATAAATTGATAATAAAATGAGTTTATTTTAAAATACTTGTGGTAGTTGGAAAAAGTAGTAATATTAATAAAAAAAGAATATTTGACAACTTTAATCTAAAAATGTTTGAGTCTATAAAAACATGGTACTAATTTTTTTATATTTCAAAAGTTTTCAAAGTTAAAAATATGAAATAAAATTTATTTAAGAGGTAATTAAATTATCTACAACTTTTGTTTAAATAATGTTTTTGTAAAAAATATATTTGTTAATGATTTTATAGGTTAAAGGCGGCATTAACTTTAGAGAAATATTGTGTTAAAAAAATACTTGTACTAATTTGTTAATATTTCTTAGGCTATTAAAAATAAAAATATGATTTAAAATTATTTATTAAGGTAAATAAATTATCTAAAACTTATGTTTAAACAATTTTTTAGTAAAAAATACATTTCATGATAAATTTTTTATTTAAAGTTGACGTTACTTTGAAACAAAAAAAATTGTGTTTTAATAAAACACTTGAATTAATTTGTTAATATTTATAAACTATTGGATATAAAAATATGAACTAAAATTTATATTAAAGGTAAATAAATTATCTAAAACTTTTGTTTAAATAATTTTTTAGTAAAAAATATTTTTCATTATAAAATTTTCAATTAAAGTTGTAATTCACTTTAAATACAAAATGTATTTTCAAAAAAAACTATTGTATTAATTTGTTATTATTTTCTAAACTATTGGAAATAGAAATATAAACAAAAATTTATTTTAAAGGTAAATAAATTATTTAAAATTATTGTTTAAACAATTTTTTAGTAAAAAATACATTTCATAATAAAATTTTTAGTTAAAGTTGACGTTAATTTGAAACAAAAAAAATTGTGTTTTAATAAAACACTTGAATTAATTTGTTAATATTTTCTAAACTATTGGATATAAAAATATGAACTAAAATTAATTTTAAAGGGAATTAAATTATCTACACTTTTTGTTTAAACGATATTGTAGTGAAAAATATTTTTCGTAATAATAATTTAAGTTAAAGTTGATTTTAATTTTACTCTTAAAAATAACAATGTTAAAAAGCAATTGCATTAAATTGTTGATAACTTCTACACTATTAAAGATAAAAATATAAACTAAAAATAATTTTAAAGATTATTAAATTATCTATAATGTTTGTTATGTGAATGTTTTGTGAAAAATATTTTTCTTAGTGTTACTTTATGTTAAAGTTGACATTAAATTTAAACAAAAAAATATGTGTTTCAATAAAATTATTACATTATTCCTTTAATATCTTTAAAATTATTAACAATAAAAATCAGTTTTGTTTAAACGATTTATTTGTAAAAAATATTTTTCCTAATAATATTTAATTTAAATTTAAGTTGACACTAATTTTAAAATAAAAAAAGTAATTCATTTTACTAATTAAATTTTTGTTAATATTTTAGTCCATAATTATTTTATTAAGCTATCATTTGTTAAAGCTTACAGAATATTAGATTTTAAAATTTATTATCGAGTATACGCATTGCTGTAGTTATAAAATATCAAACAAAGGACCCTGGACCTAAGGGGTGAGAAAATCCGCAATCTCCACATGTAAAAAATACCCCAAGGAACCATAGGAACCACTCTACAAGAGGCTGTCCTTGTTTCTGATGTTATGTTCCGTTGCATTCCGTTGCATCAAATTGACTGAACTGAGTAAGAGTGCAATGGGTGTATATACGAGTAGTAGGCAGCAGTAGATAGAAACCCTCTTTTACAATTGGGGAGTAAAACGTGCTTGAAGTTGAGGTTGAATTCACATTGCACCCGAAATTTGCGATCGATACATTTCGTCATCAGTCTGCAGCAAGCAGTTGGAGCAAAAACCAGACAGTTGCTAGACAGAAGAGACACAAGAGTTACAAGATACAACTGTAACCATCTTCAATATAATTTTTGTTGAGGGTTGTATTAGTACGAGAGCATAACACATTACTGAATATTGAATGTATCAATATTACCCTTCAAAAAGAATATTTATTTTTATGGTAACATTTCGATGATTAAAGAAAATTAATTAAATTATAAATTTCTTGCAAAGTCTATAATTTACCAATAAATGTTTATATGCAAACCTTAATAAGTGAATCCTTAGAAAATAAGTTGAAAAGAAGATTAGTATCCGTAGTAACAGGGTTAGAGCTTATTTTACTAAATTAAAGCTAATTTTTGTAAGGTTGAATGAATATTTATAGGACTTCTATTATTTAGATTTGTAACAAACTATACTAGTTATTACTTTAGTTAATGCTAGACATAAAACTTTATATGTTTAAAATTTCCACAAACAAAACCAGCCAAAATATTTTTGCATTTTTCAGTTTCTAATCATTATTGATAACATAATGAATCATTAGTATCCAACGTTTTATATAAACATCTGTTCTATAAGTACATTCATACACCAAGAAATTATCTTATTGGATTACACGATTAGTTACTTGTACTCAATTGTAACACAATAAAATTTGTTTATTCTTTGTATTCTAAGCAAAGAAGTGTTGAAATACAAATAATGAAAGTGAATCCAATATTCAAGTAATACAACTCTTGATGCTTTGCATTACAAATTATTTATCAACGTGAGGAGTTAACAAACCACTATATTAAGTTATAATTTATTGACAATTAATATGACCAGTAACAGTAAATATTTTCAATAATTAGTAATATTGATAACATTATAGACAATCACAATGTCAACAAACTCATAAACTTGTCATTAACTAAACATATTCTCTACATTTATACAACTGAACAAATTATTCCACTTTTAAACAAACTCTACTGCTAATAATTAATTCATTAACCTCAATAAATGTATAGTTTTGTATAATAACCTTTAAAAGATTATGTTTATAGTTTTGGAATATTATAGATTTTGGTCATTGGTAAGCCAATGGTTCCAATAGGATTTAATGGAAATTTCCATCATGATTTGCTTAGTATCAAGAAATAAAACTAACTACCCCTATTATTATTTGTAACTTAGTGTTGAGGGTACTCAGGTAACAAATACATGTCGTACTTTTACAGATTGAAGAACTAAATTATGTCGTGTTGTCATTGAACACGTTTCAAAAATCATAACCTAGAAAGTTTTACTTCAAATCTTATTCGAACTGTATTTTGCTGTATTTGGTGTACATGGTCGTGTATTCTCTAATTCTTTGTTTGTGTCACGTGTTCTTTACACTGGTGAGTTGGTTGTAGTTTGCTGGTTGCTGGTTTGGGTTATTTCTTTGTTGCAGGGTTGCTTGAATCAAACAACCACCGAAAACCAGCTGCGCACTTTGGTTTTACCTACTGTGTAGACACACGAGTCGTATACCTACTATTACTATTACTACTACTACTAAAATACGTATAGGAATACTTTGGTACTCAGTTGCACCCCTAATAATAGGAGGGATGATGTTAGGTGCTACGTTCGTATTTCATGATTGCACGATCACACGATAACTCGACTTACAAATTCTTTGTTATTTGAATTTTTCGTACTTTTTCTAAATTTTAACTGTTAATTTCACAATGATATTAATAGCATCAATAAAAACAATATATAGCAAATTAAAGAGAATTTTATTGGCTCTTTGATGTATAAACACTATTGTTACAGGTATTGTAGTTTTTAAATTGGAGGATAAAACATTAACAAATTGATATTATATAAAATTGTAGTTTCCAACACGTAGTGAAATTTAACTGTAAATATCATTATTAAATTTTTATGGAATATTTACTTGTTATATATCAAATTAAAGGCAATTTTATCAGTTATAAGCTAGTTAAAAGATAAAAATTGAATTATTTATAATTTATAAGGTATCAATAAAAATGTTAACAAAACGATAAACAAGAAACGTGGTTTTTGGAATTTTTCAAATTCTTTTTCCAAACAATAAATATTCTCCAGTTA
The DNA here is from genome assembly GCA_030264155.1 of Atheta pasadenae. Lineage (NCBI taxonomy): Eukaryota > Metazoa > Arthropoda > Insecta > Coleoptera > Staphylinidae > Atheta > Atheta pasadenae. Next base: position 9,878 of record JARJDS010023972.1, on the reverse strand, counting down.
GATAAAGCTTTGTTCAATATAAGATATTATAGAGAATTTTATTGACTACAATATGTACACATATTATTATCATAGGTTTTGTAGTTTTTGTATTAGAGGGTAAAATGTTAATAAATTGACATGATAAACTTTAACAGTAATTAATTCTAATATTTATTTTAAGATACTCTACTTGTTATATACCAAATTAAAGATAATTTATTTAAATATAGAATGCATTAAAGATCTTATTTGTACCATTTATAATTAAAAAGTTATTATAAAAAATACATACAAAACCATAAAACAAAAACATACATTTCTAAAATTTTTACATTTTAATTTAAAACTTTAACAGTAAATAACTTTTATTTATATTTAACGAATCTTTAGATGTTATACATCAAATTAAAGATAATTTCATTGACTACCAATTGAATAAATTGTTTTATTTATAGTTTTTAAGTTAGAGTCGAAAATGATAATATATTGAAGAATGCTTTTTGGCTTTTTTCGAAATGTTTGTTAATAGTAAACAATCAAGTCAATTTAATTGAGTAAATTTATTAATTATACACTATCACTAAAACATTGTCTTTGTTTTATTAGTTTTTGAAATAATAATATACGTTGTAAACTAACAAAAAAATACAAAACATGCATTGTGATAGAAAAAGTGTAGATAACTTACTTTTGTAAATAGATAAGTGTCCTATTTATTTGTTAGTTAAGCCTTAAATTCATAACAAGTCCAACATAACTGTTATAGTTGTTTTAGTTGACAATAGACACATTCACATTAGAAGTATTAATTATTAGTTTTAAGCAAAGTTTTATTAAAAATCACTAAACTATGTAATAAATTCTAAAATAATTTAGTAAAACTTATAGTGAGTCACTGATTTTTTTATTCATTTCACAATTTCTGTTGTTAGACAATTATTCGTTATTAGTTATTTATCAGTAAAGGATTAACTTAAATTGTGTTAAAGTTTGTAATTAATATTTTAATTAAATTAAGTTGTTAGGAAGAAATAATTAAAACCATAAGAAATTTGAATGTACAAAATATTATATTTTATTGCCTTTTTTTAATAAATGTTTAGTTTAAGTTAATTTGAGTTTAGTTTGAAAGCGTCGCGACGTCCCGACGTCTAACTGAACACTGCAAAACCGTGGTGCGTCCGTCACGTCTCAAAGCGTTGTGAATTGTGCGTTATTGCGTTTATTCCGGTGAGGAAGCCAGATAATGGAACATAGCTTTACATAAAGAGGAATAGAGAAAGAAGTATGTAGTGCAATGCAGTACTAGAGGTAAATAAGGAGAAATGTGCGCGCGCAACTGCAATTGCAACTGCAACTGCAATTGTAATTACAATTGTAATTGGGTAATTGCAATGGTAATATACGTTTATAATATTATATTATAATACGCAACAACAATTAAATTTGTAATTAATTATCTTTGTAATCTACTTAGAAATAATGTATTTTGAAATAATTAGAATCATTTTCCAAAACGTTTTGTTACGTTTTTCTCTGTTATGTTATAAATTATTCATTGGAAATCAAATAATTTTCTTTCATCTGTTTTTATTTAGTGTATAAAAACATGTAGTTAATTTCATCAAAATAACTTTATTGGTTTTATAGATGTAATCAATAGAAGTTAAAAATTGTAAGTAAGATTTTTACTTAAACTTTTATTTAGTTTTTGAGTTTTATTTATAATTACAGAAACTAAATGAAAGAAAACTTCTAATTTTTTAATATAAATTCCTAGTTTGTTTATTGTAATTTTTGTATAAATTTCGTTACTGTATTATTATTTATTTAAAAGTTATAAACAGTTAAAGTTCAAAGTTGGAAATGAAAATTTAAGTTTTTAAGATAAAAAATCACGATTTATCTTATAAATCAAAATGTAATCTAAGAAAACACTCAAAACTTTGTATAAATATTACTGATTAGTGTGACTTTACATTTGCTAAACTTAGTTACTGTAGTTTAATTCGTTTAAAAGTTATAAACATTTAAAAGTAAAAGTTTTGTACTAAATTTTAGTTTTTTGTTTTTGTGATTCCAATTACGTTTCTCCTTGTATAGCAAAAAGTTATTCATGTAAATCATCTAGTTTTTTAGACAAAATTCTTAGTTAATGTACTCATATTTTTGTTAAATTTAATTATTTTAACTTTATTTGTTTAAAAGTTATAAACAACCAAAGTTAAAACTTTAATTTTTATGAAATCTTAAATTTTTGTTGGTTTTAAAAAATTATTTAATTAGAAACAACGACAATTAATAAAACATGTCTAAATTAGTTTATATATTAAATTTAAATAATATATCAGTATTAAAATTAACGTTATTAACGTTAATAATAATAAAACCTAGGAGTTTAAGTTTATGTTTTTAAAACATAATACGCTGAGTTACTTTAGTTTGCTTCATATAACAACAATTAATTGCACGAAACAAACTAAATTTTGATAAATTATATTTATTTAGTATATAAATACGTAGCGTTAATTCAATCAAGATTGCTTTGTTTGTTTAAGAGTTATAAACAATTTAATGACAAACCACTTAACTAAATAATATTTTTTTAATTTACGTTTTTACCTGTATAACAAAAACTTAAGTTTGGAAACCAACCAAATTTTGGACAATATTACTTCGGTAGTTTATAAAAACATTTCTTACATTTGATAAGCGTAATAATAATTTAAATTGATTTAATGCATAAAAAAGAAATTAAAACCTACTAAAATCTTTAAAGTTTTTATCAGTTTTAAATAGAGTAGCGTTTGATGCGACATAGCCATCTACATGTATCACCATGTACTTTCTTCAATAGTCAGTTACAGAAACCTGTAATATTGGTGCATATTAAAGAAATTTGTAATACTGAATTCATCAACTACGTTCATTTATATATAGGTGCCGCTACCAGTAATACGAAAAAAATAATAATCATTTTTTTAAATAATAAAAAATTTAAATTTTTTATTCGGGTTTTCAGTAAAATTTAATTTAAATAACTTACCATACTCGAATTAGTAGAATTTGATTTTCCAACATTTAATCCATAAGCTTTTCTCACTGGAATAGCAGGGACTCTAAACTGAACACGTTTCTGCATTTCTTCACTTCACTTCACTTTTACAATTTTAAAATCAAAAACTACAATAATTCGGTTGTGATTACTTCAAGACGTTTAGTAGAAGTATAATAGTCTTAACTAATGAAAATCACTGTTTGGCGACACTCTTGAAGTTAAACTTTCGTGAAAATTTAATTATTAACACAAAATACATACAAATAATTAAAAAATCGTTAATTTCAGATGTTCACCACGTTAATACTCAGTTTATCACTTAATTATTTAAAAATAACAAAAACTGTAGTTAAAATATTATTGTATAAATTCGTTATTTGCGATTATTTCTTCAATGTGTGATCAAACACACAATTAATATAAAAAATAATGACTGAACAATTGTCAGTTAGTTGTCAGAGCATTGTCAGAGCGTAACTGTTTGTCGTGGATGTTCATTCCGACTCATGTGCTCACACTTGTTCGTTGTGTTCCTACTCGTGGTTGAGTTAAACGTTAATGTTTCATTCATTTGCTTTAATGAACTAAATATTAAATACTACACATATTCACATTCACAGATGTCATCAAGCAAATACAGGTTCATAACTTAAACTTCAATTGAACACAAGAAACCCAGAGACAAGCGAAACAGAATAAAACAAACACGAATATGTTTGATGTATTTGTGAATATGAATAATGTTCACACAAAAACAGATATAGAAACAGATTCATTTATTAATCGTTTTCATTTGTCAATTATTTATACCTGTTGTTGTTAATAATTTTATGATTTATTCATTTATGTTAAACAGTATTTGTTATTATGGTTTTGGTTTGTTACGTACTGTGTAATATTTTTTGTTGTTCTTGTACTTACTTGTAAATGCACTCCTACATGTTACAGCCGCATTCGTCGGATAATTATTCAATTACTTATAATTTATAATTTTCAATGAGGAGTTGAAGTGTTCAAACTTTTGAGTTTGTTGGATTGTGTAATATAGTATTGAATACTTTGAATTGATATTGAAATATAAATAAAAATGGACTTCGAAATGGAATAAAAACTAAATTTAATATTTATTGAATTAGTTAGTTTTTTTTTTAATAAAATTGATAATATTCAAATTCGGTAAACATTTGGAAAGCATAGGAACTTTTTTTTGAATAAACGAATTTAAAAAAAATTAATTTATAATATCCCTAACAAATAAATATATATAAACTTATCTGTTCGTGTGTTTGTTCCTAAACTTCTACTAAACGACTGGACCAATTTTGATGAAATTTTTTGTGTGTGTTCAATTGAATTCGAGAATGGTTTAGATTCTGAATTTGGTCAAGTAAAGTACGCAAATAATTGGAAAAATGTTTAAAAAAATAACAAAAATACTAAAGCAGCAGAAATATATGCAACACAAAATACACTAAATGCGTACGAGGCAACTAGTACGCAGTACTATATATTGATACAATTAGCATGATTTAAATATGAATAATAAAAATATTTACCTCTTATTGAAAAGTTGTATACTAAAATAAAGATATTGTTATAGATTATAAAACGGTTAAAATGATAATAATTTAGAGTTATTAAATTTGAAGCCATTTCAAATAATATCAAATTATAATTGTTAAAATGTAATTATTTAATTTAATAATAAAAGTGAACTTACAAAGAACACAAAAAGTATTAACTAATTAATTAATTTGAATTATTGAATTGAATAACAAAAACAACAGTTTATAAACCACTGGTTTAATAAAATATTGCTTACACTTGTAACCACCTTACAACACCTACTATTCAAAAATATTTATTTTAATGATACAGCACTTAAAAAGAATGTTGCCAACTGTTGCATGATAATTGGATTAAAGATTAAAAGAAAAAAAAATTATCATTCAATTGCCACTACTTGCTTTTAAGATTTAAGGCGGTTTAGTTGTCACTTGTCATGAAATTGCGAATTAATCATTTATTCATTTTGTACTCAATCGTATGATAGTTATAATATGAAAAAAAACAATAAATATCTATTCATTCATCATTTATTCTAATGGAATAATTGTATATATATGTTGTTGTTTTTTGTTTGAATGAATTTTATTTTTATGAATGAATCTAAATTTATTACAAGTTAACATAACTGTGTCTTATGTTTTTTTTGTTTGTCATGAATGAGTGTTGAACTAGTAGTCACACCAATCAAAAGTTTTAATCCACGCTAATTATTCAGGTCGGTTATGATTAACAAAAATAGATTTTGTATGTTTGTGCTACTCATGTTATAACAACATGTCTTAGTATGAAAAGTAGGAGTTTTTGAAATAAAGTAATTGATGATTTGTTCAATTAAAATTGAGTTGAATTCATACTTTTCTTCTGTACTTTTGTTTTTGAGTTCTATAACTTGCAAGCCTATTTATCTAAATAGTTTTGTTGCTTATATAATTATTTATAATTATTTATAAAAATAAATAAATGTAAATGTGAAACAATAGATTATTGTAATAGGGTAGTTCGAATTGACGAGGAGCGATTTTAAAATAGACAACGGTATTTTATTCAGTACAAGTAATTAGTAAACTATAATAATAACTGAGTAAAATACGGCGTTAAATGCGTAAACTGTGAACATACGTGTTGTTCGGTCGGTGGTTGTCGTAGAACAGAGGGTAAGTCAGTGAGTTTAGGACAGGGTGGCGAAAGTAAGCTTGTTGACGCTACTTAAATAGGGTGAACAATGGCGAAGTAGAGAAGAAGCTGAGTAAAGCGTTCTGCTTAGTTCTGTTGTTCAGAGTTGCTCAATCGCTGCTCAGTTCAGAACCTCGCCGACAGCGTGCGCTGGATGCAAGAGTTGCATTGGTTGCATCAATTGAGTAGTTATTGAAAATACAATAAAAAAAAGTGAATCAACTACGCAGGCTTACCAGAGCCAGCCGCAGGCAGGTGCGAATGGTGCCACCGTACAGGACCCCGCGCAAAGGAAGGCCCTTCTTTAACCAAATTCGCTGTACAATATTGATAGGGTAGTTTGGATTGACGAGGAGTGATTTAACAGTAGATAACGATGAGTAGAAGAGAGGGTGAGTTAAGGACAGGGTGGCGAAAGTAAGCTTGGTGACGCCATTTAAGTAGAATTAAGTAGAAGTAAGTGTGATGTAGTTGTCTGTTTCAAGTCGGTATCAGCGCCGTGTCATTACGGACTTTGCCGACAGCTAGCGCTGGATGCAAAGGTTGCATCAATATTCAAGAAAACATATCTAATTTGATTTAATAAATGTTTATATTAAGTTCACAATGATTTTTTAAATCTACTTACAGGCCCCGCGCTGAGATTTTGCAACGGGCCCCGCAATGAGTTCGGCCAGCTCTGACGCTTATCTTTTAGTTTAAATAACAAACTTGTTGAAAATAATTATAATAAAAAAAAAATAAAGAAAATTAACTATATTATAACAAATAATGTTCAAACAAAATTAATGTAATCTAATAAAAATACAGAAAACTTTGGAGTACAGAAACTTACTTAACTTCAACAAAACTTTTACTACAAATATTCAACACTAGATGATGTTACGTATTTCAAAGCAGATATGTAATATTGTTTTAATAACTACAAATTAGGAGAGTACATTAAATTGCATACTGAATGTTTATTTTGAAGCGTCGTTATACATTTAACTAAAGTAGGGGTGAGCATCCTTTTTAACCCTTTTTAACGTCCAATTTAAGATTTAAAAATTTGTGGCGGGCCGTACTTATTAATAATTTACACAGCTTTATAAAAACTAATAAACTCTTTATAATTATATAAGAATACAAACTTTAAAAAGTAAATATTTCATTTATATATTTTAATGCAACAAGAAAATACCCAAAAGGTTTTGTAGGATAAAATTGATGGGAGAAAGTTGATAAAATAAATGAAATTTTATTTTAGAAATGCTTGGCTTGCCGCAGAAAAATATTTTAAAGGCCGCGGGTTGCTCATCCCTGAACCAAACGAAGTACGATCAACCTAAATTGAGTCTTTAGTCTCAGGATACAATTCTACAGCCATTATGAATTAATTATAGAATCTTGGACTAAGTCAGTTACAGGGGAAATATACATTTTTATAGTTTTATAGAATTTGATCAACGACATCTTAATGTTCACATAGAAATCTATTAAAACAAAAACTATAATAATTATAATAAAAATACTGTTTTCATCAACAACAGTACTTCCAACATTTTGTTGGATGACTCAAGCCCTGATAATGTGGGTGATCAAAGTTAATGGAATGCATTGGCATTTATTTAATATAAGAATATCTGCAAATATGTTATTCAGAATACTGAACTTCCTAAGTTCAAATTTTATTTTTATAGAGTAGATTACGTTTAGTATACCCAATATTTTATCAACGGCAAATAATGGCCATTCATGTGCTATTGTTAAAAATCAATATTACCACGTACCATGGTGATTAGGAGTCAGAATCGGGTCCAGAGATCATTTTTATATTGGTCGATTTTATCTGCTTAAGATTATTCGAAGTTCGTAACAAAGAATTTTAATATTTTATTTTGTTTGCATGGGTAATAAATTAATGTAATAACTAATATGTCAATACACTGGTAAAATTTATTTTAGGATAGTCTTAACAATTAGTAGGTCTATAAATTAAACTTAGATTTATTTATTAAATCATTGCATAGTTGTCTACTACACAAAACGCAAGTAAATTTAAATTTTAATCATTTTCGAAAACACAAATACGAAAACACGACAAATTTTAAAAAAATATTAATAATATAACTTTAATTTAATTAATAAATCTGTTTCTATATTCTTAATTTGATAAAAGGATGACTCACTACACTCCTTTTCACCGTTTGGTAGGCTCTGGAAATCTTGCTGTTATAAGAAACTTAATCGAAGAGGGCGCTGATGTAGATGCTGTTGATAAAGAAGGTTATACATCATTGAACATTGCTACCATTAAAAGAAACATAAAAGTTGTTCAAGAGCTTTTAAAACACAAGGCAAATATAAACACTGGTACACTAATGGGAGTCACGCCTCTTCACCACGCTGCAGGTTATGGGTTTACAGAAATTGTGAAAGAATTACTAAATCATGGTGCTGATGTTCATTGTCAAACAAATGATGGATTCACCGCATTAATAAGTGCTGCTAATTGTGGAAATTTAGACATTGTTCATGAATTGATCAAACATGGCGCTAATGTTCATCACAAAACAATTGATGGTTTTACAGCCCTAATCAGCGCTGCAGATAACGGAAACTTAGAAATTGTTCTTGAATTGATCAAACATGGTAGTTATGTTCATCACAGAACAAATGATGGTTACAACGCGTTAATCAAAGCTGCCAATCAAGGTCATTTAGAAATTGTTTGTGAATTGATCAAACATGATGTAGATGTTAATTCTGCAACAAATGATGGTTATACACCATTGTGTTGTGCATCAAAAAATGGGCATCTGGATGTAGTTATCGAGTTAATAAGATGTGGTGCGGATATTAATTCACGTACCAACGATGGGTTTACACCATTACTAAGTGCCGCAAGAGAAAACCATTGCGAAATATTGGACGTCTTATTAAAAAATCAAGTTGACTTAAGTGTAAGGAATAGATACGGCAACACTGCTCTTCATGAAGCTGCTTATCGGGGTAATCTGAAAGCAGTCAAACTGTTGTTAGAACACGGGGCTTCTAGTAATGTTTTGAATAAATACAAAGAAACACCTTTGCAATGTGCTATAAATCAAAATCAAAAAGATGTTGTGTATGTATTAAGAAATTATTATATAAAGAAATTTGAAAAATAAAATTCATTAGATAACTTGTATTACATAAAAATGAACGACTGTGTCTTACAAGCACATATTTTTATATAAATAAATTAAATAATTTTTTAATTTGTTATGAATAACGAATAAAATTCTTGTATTTTTATTTAAGAGCAATCAAGACGGTTTTAAATATTAAAACATATTGTTTTATTAAATGTATCCTACTCTAATAAAAAGTGGCAATTATACTTGTATAAATTAATAATAAATTTACATTATTAATGGTATTTTTTCTATATTATTATTACTTTCATAAAAGTTGTGGTGTCTACTTAAACGACATCAACTTGTTTGAACAAAATTTTATGTCAATTTTACTTCAATATTGGTTTTTGTGTTTATTTTCTGTGAATAGTTTGGTTGCAATAATAACAACTTCATATCACACTTGGCTGCGCTTTGTTACGCCGGCCGCATAGTATAATGCCAGCTCCACACTCTCGTTAAGTAGCACAAGACTCGGGACAAAAAACCGCCTCTTGAGCAAAGTCGCACGAGACGAGTCAAAGTAGCTAATGACTTAAACTATCCATCAGTAAGAAATTCGTGTGCAAGACTCATCTGCGTATGTTCCATATTTGAGTTTTAGTGAAAACCCTGTGTATTTCTTATGGACACAATGCTTAGTAACATCAAAATATCCCACTAGATGCAAACTAGAGATAGATGGAAACTCGATTCAACAAGTCATGACATTCAATTACCTAGACAGCAACCTGGAGATCGAGGTTAGAAAACAAACAGGGAAAGCAGTACGCATAGGAGGATGCCTAGTAATATAGTATGGAGAAATAAATACCTACTACCAGAATCCAAAACAAGGCTCTACAAAACCATCATAAGGCCCATAATTATGTACGCATCGGAAACGAGAGCTGACACAACCAGAACGACCCAAATAGCAACGACGGCAGAAATGC
>JARJDS010023962.1:0-18306 GCA_030264155.1 Atheta pasadenae | reverse complement strand
TTTTATTTTTTTCCTGAATATAAAATGGACATAAAAATGCAAACTGGTGGCGCATTCTAGTGGCGGGTGTTGTAACTAACGAATACAGATTCCTGTAATTTTAGTAATAAAAATGTAGGTAGTGTTACTTGCCACTAGGTGGCGCCACGTATTTTACGAAAACTAAAAAATAAAAACTATATAGTCTTTTAAACAAATTAATCATTTTAACAAGATACCAGTATCGAAACTTGTGCTAACTTCAGATACAAATACATCTGATTAATCTTTTAAACAAATTAATAATTTTAACAAGATACTAGAATCAAAACTAGTATTAACTTCAGATACAAACACATCTGATAAGTCTTTTAAACAAAATAACAATTTTAACAAAATACCAGTATCAAAACCTGTGCTAACTTCAGATGCAAATACATCTGATTAGACTTTTAAACAAATTAACAATTTTAACAAAATACCAGTATCAAAACTTGTGCTAACTTCAGATACGAATACATCTGATTAGTCTTTTAACCAATTTAACAATTTTAACAATATATCAGTATCAAAACTTGTGTTATCTTCAGATACAAATACATTTGATTAGTCTATTAAACATTTGAACAATTTTTAACAAACTCAACAAACAAAAATTTAATAAAACAAAACTTAACATGGATGTTGTCGCTTTTTGGGGCCTTTTTTATATTTTCTGTGGCTAGCCACGGCTTCCTCAGCTGATATGTCTCCCTTGAAGTGGGAGGCACACACACCCGAATTAATTGTTTACTCTGCTTTTTTTGTGCCTCAGCATTTGCTTCCATTAGTAAATAATAATCAACCGATGGAACCTGGCACTTGTTCTACTACATTGATCATGATATCCTCTCCTTCAGGAACAGCAATATGCACATGTTACACAATAATTAAATTATTTTACATACCAAGATTCCTGAGGAATAGCACTAACAGTTAATACATTGCAGACATTCACTTCAATTAATGGATCAACACTAAAGTGATGGCTGCACACCCGATAGTTACTGACAACCATTTTATATGAAATGTCAAACAATTTCACATTGTCAATTGCTGTTAGCCAAGCTTTGAAGTGCTAGAATGTAGAAATGAGAACATATCTATAGTAATGGAATCAGATAGTAACCAGATATTACATTAATACTTACACGCAATTCAGAACCACCAGTTTTGTTTGGAAAACGATGCATTGATACTATTGTTAGTGCAATGCGCACGCAACAATAATTAACTATGGTAAATGCAACGTAAAACGAGTGTAACACAGAGAACACAAGACGCTATTACTTTACTAATCTATGAGACGCTCAACCCACCTCAACCCGCCTCAACCCACAAATGACCTAACCAAACTTATATTTAGCGTTTGTCAGCGTTTGTGAGTCTGTTTTGGCAATAAATAAGAAACAATTACAAATTAAACTAATAATGAACAAAGAATTATTCGGAATGGAAGTGGAAGAAGAAAACTTATCATCAGATGATGATTCTTCTGATGATGACAATGAGGTAATCTTTAAAATTATAAAATATTACTATTCATTTTAATTAATAAAAAATTTAAGGCTCTTGAACAACGTGCAGAAGAAATTGAAAGGGAATTAAGTAATAATGTGTATTTATATGATTTACACAAAGAATTGGTGACTATTTGTGAAAAAACTGGTGATTTGCCTTCATTAAGACTTGCTTATAATAGATTTGCATGCACATTTCCATTAACTGAAGAATTATGGTTAAAATGGATCAAAGTAGAAATATCTGTAGCAGATGATGACAAAACAAGAATAATGGAATTGTTTCAAAGAGCTACAAAAGATTATTTATGTAAGTTTTTCTGGAAATAAATTTGCAATATTCTAATATTTAAAATATTCTAGCATGTAAATTATGGTTAGAATATGTTCAGTATTCGATGTCTCATTGTGAATTAAAAGAAACATTCACAATCTTAGAAAGTGCATTAAGTGTAGCTGGTTTACACTATACAGATGCATCTCTTTTATGGGATATTTTAAGGGAACTTGAAATTGCTCATCTTTCAGTCACACCAAAAGATTCTGATGCTTATAAAGTTCAATTAAACAAACTGGTTAATGCTTTCAAACGACAATTATCTGTTCCATTGCTTAATATGAATAATACTTATGATGAATGGCTACAATTTGCAGCAGAAGTTACTGATATTGATGCAACAGTTATTGAACCAGGATACAAAAAAGCTTTAGAAAGTGCGGAAAACTATAAAGCTTATGAAGAAAGGATTTTAATGGCCGTGGATGATCAAGAAATAATTGACATTTATAGCCAATATATAAAAAACGTGAAAAATCCCTCGTTGATTATGTGTTTATATGAACGGGCCATAGAAAAAGTTTGTTTGTTGCCACAAATATGGATTGACTATGTGAACTATACACTTAAATTGGGAGATGTTGCGTTGGGAGTTTCAGAACGTGCGGTGCGTAATGTCACATGGAATGAAGAGTTGTGGTGTTTGCGTTTAAAAATCTTAGAAAAGATTGAAACACCAATTGAAGAAGTTAAAAAGTGTTTTGAGAGTGCTTTGTCTCATTTACCCAACAGTTTAAATGTTTGGTTAGATTATATTTCTTACACTAAACGTAATAATTTAGCTAAACTAACTAAATTGTTAGATCAAGCTGAAGAACAAGAAATTAACGACCCAACGTTTAAGTTAACGCGGTATCATGCTTATTATTGTGCCAAAACTAATAACTTGGAACACAGTCGAGAGTTATGGAATTCTCTTATGTTAGTGCCGCAAGCAAAGACTTCTTATCAATTTTGGCTTGAATACGTACGTTTAGAACGACAATTTGGTACAGCACAAACCGTGCGGAGCGTTTTTAATCGCGCGATAACTTGTAATACAGACTGGCCCCAAGGTGTAGCTGACGAGTGGATTATGTTCGAACGCGATGAAGGCACTATTGATGATGTGTTGAAGTGTCATGAGAAAATTAATAAAATTCTACCACAAAAATTAAAAGCACAAGCAGATCAAGCCGCACTTGCGCAGACACAAGTTGAAACGCAAACTAACGATAATACAACAAATAAAAATAAAGTTAAAGAAAACACAAATCGTAAACGTAAATTTGATCAAGAACCCAACGATCGTGGCGCCACCACTACTTCGTCACAAAACAAAAAACACAAACCGGAGTTTACGAAGCAAATGCCGAAAAATCAAGGAGCACCTGTTGATTTAGACACGGAAAAATCTGTTTTCATTAGTAATTTAAGTCCAACTGTTACCCAATCACAACTCGCGGCGTTTTTCCCTAATGGTAAAGTAACTTTAGCAACTAATAACAAAGGCTTGTCACGTTGTTTTGGTTATGTACGGTTTGAAACTGCCGAAGAAGCTGCGGTGGAGTTAGGAAGAGATCGTACTTTCTTTGAGAGTAGGCCTATTTTTATTTCGAAGTGCAAAACTGATAAAACCGAACGCCATGCAGCGTTTAAATTTGCACAGTCCGAGGAGGACAACAAATTGTTTGTTAAAGGTTTACCGGTTAAATATACCCAGTCGGATGTGGAGAAATTGTTTGAAGCGTTTAACTTTAAAGAAGTGCGTTTGGTTTTGCATAAAAGTGGACAAAGTAAAGGTTTGGCTTACGTGGAATTTCATAATGCAACCGATGCGACGAAGGCGATGGAAGCCACTAATGGTATTACAGTTGAAAATTTTATTATTTCGGTTGTTGTTAGTGCTCCACCACCAAAAGACGCAAAGCACGTGCGGGAAGCTCCAATAAGACATTCAAGGAGTAGACTACAAGTACCACTAATTCCAAGAGCAGCGATGAAACCGCCAACGGGGCCGGAAATGACGCAAAATGAAAAAGCAACGGAGAAGAATGGAAAAAATGGCGCTGCTGGTCAAACTTTACCGAAAAGTAATAATGACTTCAGAAACATGTTATTAAACAAGTAATTTACAATAATTTTATGCCATGTATGGATAAACATTAAACATAAAACAATATTCGAAAATTTTAAGTTTTATTACAAAAATCAACGCAATTTACAAACATCAAATCAACTTCAAATCTTAATTTTCTTTGTTTTCATATAAATGCCAATAGCAAATGTTGTTGTCGGCAGTGAACTACTAAATATCACATCTGCTCGCTTTTTCAATTAATTTGTACGATATTCGAACATTTATACATTCAAGATTCTTATGTACATAAAAATTTTAATTGACCTTGTAGAGTAGCCATGAAATGCATAAGCACTGCTTCATTGCTTTTTTAAAATACTCAATTCACCTCCACGTTGTGTCTCCGTAAACATAAGCTCTAAACTAATAACCAAAGTAAACAAGTATCAGAATTAATTTAACTTTTCCAAAAATATTGTTACACTAAAATTAAATTAACTCCGTAAGTAGTGATAATACATCTAGCTGATTTTAATTTGGCATTAGCTACATGTAATATCAATCGAGACATTGCTCTCTTTTTGTACGAGACTACTAAACGACACTAAATGATTTTTGGTCATTTATTGTTCAAAATGAGCAGTTAAGGTAAATCCCTTGTTCTGTAATCCTAGTGATTCGTTAACGCTAAAATATGTATGTATATGTATATGTCAATGCGGGAGGAGTACTACTCACATACAAATAATTAATAACTATATCTATAATTCGCAACTGCATAATTTGTGTGTTAAGGCACGGATACCTTCGTAATTAGTGGTGAATTTCGGTGCGGCAAACTTTTTTAAGCCGAAATTTCACCTAGTTCTTTTTCGCGCTGTCTAACCGCTACAGCAGTCTCGACGAGCAAATATAAACATCGAAACTTCTCCTTATCGTTGTACTCGTTGACCTCATCATCTGTGGAATCCGGCACGATCTGATTGAAATTATGTGCGGGCATCACCTGCACTTTAGGGCTGGTCAACGGATGTGGAAGCTGTGGCAGGTGAGCCAAATGCGGATGTGGTCCACCCCAATAGTTGCCTGTGACGAGCTTCTCCTCAGAAGTGCTGTAGTCCAGCATGTTACTGTAAAATTAAATTTAATAAATTAAATTTGTTTGAAAATGTTGAAAGAATAGACATACTCTCTAATGATTGCATGGTGAACTGGTTCCTTCGGCGGAGGGGGAAAACCATAACGAATTACAGTCGACCACGGATTAAACTTTTCTTCCTCACTAGGACTCGAGCTTTCGTAATCATTCGGTGAATCACCTTCAGAGCGGTACAACAATGTCATGCCTTCCTCATAATCATGATCCAGACGAATACGCTTGCCCCCAGTAGATGAATCTACTTCCCAAATACCAGCACCGACGTCAGCCAACCCTGCGACGTTTGAAATCTTTTTACCTCTGCGTGAAATTGTGTAGTGCATTGGGTCGTGACCTTCACGACGAATCATCTCCGGCAGAATACGGCGGCGTGCGTTTATGAACCAGTTGCAGACCTGTAGCACCGTGAGGTTGGCTTCTTGCGACAGAGTTATCTTCTCGGCATCGCTCGGATACGCATTGTAGCGGTGTTCGTACAACCAACGCTTGAGAATCTTGACGGAGTGTTTTGGAAGATTACCACGTCGCTTGCGCACTTGCCCAATTACATTATGGTGGTGATTATGGCTCATATGATGGTGATGGGCTTGTAAACCAGCGGCGATTTGTTGCAAAGTCACATTGTCTTCTTGCTCCGAACCAGAATCATCCGTAGTGCTACTTGGTGTCTGATAACGTTCGCGTTGTTCTCGTTCGCGATGATCCAACTCTCGCTGGTCACGATCGCGATGATCACGATTGTGATCTGAAAACATAATTATGCCAGATTTTTAATTATGAACACGTGAATGATCACAATGATGCTTCAAATTCATGTGGCGTTTGACTGATCTTTGTTTATGTTATTAATTATTTTACTCATTTTTTTGTTTTTCAATGTCTACTTGTCGAAATTATGTATTTATAAAGCCACGCCTTCGGGATCAATTAATTACTTAATTAATACTTTAATTCAGGATTCAAAACTTTTATAAGGATTGGTTGCTTGGCACGCAAATTATATTTTACATTGTTCGAGTTTGTTTGAAACAAGTTCGAATCTATTATAGTCATGCGCTGTAATTCAAATTCAGACAGCTTTGCACCAACCAGAATCAGCGTCTCCTAGGCACGCATTTTTCTGTCATAATTGACACATAACATAACAACACATTGTTCAAATAATGTACAAATTTGTTGCATACATGTTAAAAAGATTATCCTACTCTGCCTACAAGTTACACCAAAAAACAAAGTGTAAACCAAGAGACTTAGATAGAATGAAAAACCACGCGTTTCAATCCACTGCCATTTGAGGTGTCTTGAAATTGACACTTGACGCAAATGGCTACCTCGTGGTTTCGCTTTCGTATCCAACGGCCAATTACGTGCCAGCGCGAATAAATAACAAACATATCAGAATGCATGTCATTAATGCCAAATGGAAATACACAACCACCAAAATAATGCCAATATTATAGCAAATAGTACTTACCGTATTCACTTTCTTGCGAATCGCTCTTCATCGATGACAGTTAACCTGGGCAAACTTGAAAACGTGATTTTGTTTACGTAACGTAACACCGGCAATGCACGACAGTAGCGATTCTTGAATGTAAATGCACTCCAAAACGATTGTTGCACCGATTATCACTGCATTTTGTAATGAATTCGATTACCGCGTTGTTTATATCGAAGCACGCGACCACACGGGTTGGTCTGTCATAACAAACTTACTAAAGGCGGGAAGCAAACAAAAATGCGTTATCGCAACACAATCTCTCTGTTGATAGACTCGCCGTGCATCACTAAACACTATTAGAAAAGTTGATAATGCCAAAAATGCAGGCAAATGTGGTGTTTATTTAAATTTATTAAGTTGAAAATTTCACGCGTGCTCTTCGGTTGACAGCTTAGAATGGCGGTCAAAAACAACACAAATGCGCATGCGTCGGTTTTAAATGTCAACGTGTCGGTAATGAAGATTCTTACTTGTTTAGTCAGCATTTGTTTATAAAAAACATTTTAATAACTGACAAAAGTATATTTAATTGAAGTTTATTAAAGTTTTGATAAGATAATTGAGTGATGCAGTCACCTAATGAAGTAATATCATACTGTGTGCAGTAGGTCAATCAATATTTATTTTGTAAGTTAACGTGTATGTTCATAGATGTCGACAAAACACAGAAAATTTTAGTCTTGTAGTAGTTTCGTACTAATGTCGCGGACAATCGCGGAACATGTTTGGACTTGCACACGCACATCGAAACCAGCGTATCCGTATCGCAGCACGTCCGTAATACAGCGCTGCGCGAATTTTCAAGGAGTTGACGCTGGTGAGGTGCTCGGCGCGCTCTCTCTACGTTTCAACCCGTCGCCGACGTCGCCGTACTGTGTCCTGTGCTGTGTGCGAGTGTTACATGTGCGGAATGAAATTCGACGACAGCGTCCAAATTCGCGTTCGACCAAGTGCTTGACGAACATTATTTACTGATTTCCATCAGAGTTTCCAAAAAATCTTCAAAATTCCGCCGAAAATTACTCAACAGCCCAAAGGGTGGCTTCCAGAGGTGAGCGCACACACGGAATTCAATTCAACAGCCATGTTGGATTGTTATCTTCCACATTCATTCGTCATTATTTTTTTGCTTAACACAATAGCTGTCGTGGCGCAATATTGCAAAATAATCTGTTCCTAAATGAGAATAACGTCAATTTCCGCCATTCTGGTCGCAATTACCCACGCCAAGGCAGTTGAGTGTATCAAGTTAAAAATGTTCGAACTCTAGATCATTTTAGATCAGCATTAGACATCGCTAATATATTTCCTTGGCCTAAAATTAACCATGACTGTGATTCATTGCCACACACAGGGTGTTGAGTGTGTGATTGATATTTGCAATTTACAGATAAGTTTAACAACATCTTTAATTGGATGTATCTGTCTAACACTTCAGATTATATCATATCATATTGTCATGTTGTGATTTATAATTCAAATTATAGGCTAAATTAACTGCACAATGTTGTCTACCTTCATTATCTAATCAAAATTGTGTTGCGGCACCAACATCGCAGATTTAAAACGAATTGGCGTCACAATGTAGTTTCCGTCTACATACTCGAACAAACAATGGCGATGTTACGCGATGATATAATTATTAGAATTGAAGTCAGTTTATTTGTTTCGGATTCAACGCTTATTCGATGAGTTGTTTGTTTGTTGTTTCTAATGTTTGTTTGATATCATGCCGCAGTAAATTCGGATTGTTAATATGAGAGTATTTCGTGTTGGGAAGTTGATCTTGCTTTGATATGACACTGAATTGTGTTTTGTTTTGATGATATGTTTGTATGATACATCTTATCATATTATTTTCACGTTTACATGTAATACAATATTGTACTTTTGTTTTATGTTTTTCCAGTGGTTGAATAAAATTATTAATTTGTTTGTTTTTACTTAACAATACTTAATAAAAATATTAATACCTTTTGTTAGCTCTACATTGCCACCAGATTGCCACGTTATCATTTATTTTTTCAGGTTAGAAACAGAATCTAGTTATAAACCAGATTTATTGAGGTTAGAACGCGTCACATGTCTAAAGCACTGTTGATTTCTATATCAAATGATATCAAATTGTTCAAGGCTGAATTTAGTTATTCGATATCATTTGGTATCGCGTTTCCAAGTATTTCCTACATAACATGTTGTCTGACCACAGTCAGAAAAATTTTGACATCATAACGTGGCCTAAACCTTGAAAATTGTGTGAGAAGTGTACTTATTTTGCCATGGGTTTATGTAAAAAGTGCAAATAGATAAAATCATCTATGAGTATAGATATGAGCAAACGTAAAGAGTTCTATCTAGTTTTATCCGGACTGAGCGTACTTAAATTTAAATTAATTTAGTTGCACTTCATTTGTTTGTTTACGTTTAGGAAATTTTGTTTTGACGTATTGTTGATTAATTATTTACAAATTCCACGAATAACGCATTTGAAAATCCAGTGCATGTTAATTAATTCAACATTATCTGTGTGTATATTAGGAATATTTGGAACTAATCACTGTTTCTATGTATATTGTACAAGTACGTAATCAATCGATGCTCTCGATGTCAATGAAATTATTACCAATAAAGTTATCACCGATAATCGCTTGGTAATAGCGAAAAAATACAACAAAACAAACTTAGCTTTTATTTTGTTGTGTTGGCGTCTGAATGTGACGTGATTACCACCATCTGGTTTTGCATACTAAACTAAACAACACGATATTTCAACGAAGCGTGTAATTATTAAACTACGAGACCAATGAGACGCTTGTAGTTGTAGCTTATCTCGGGGTTAAAAAGCATTCAGTAGGCTGCGCTATCAAGCGACTTCGATTTCGAGTCCCGAGTCCGAGGCGACTGATTCACAAGTGTCACAAACTCGAAACCATTACACTCACGCGCGCCGTGGGCTAGAAACGTATAGTATTCAAAACACCGCCGCCGTCGGTTCAAACTGCTTTTATCACATCTTGAACCGCTCGATGCATGCACGGGCGCAAACAATAAAATAAAAGCGAATAAGATGACAGCGGTGGCGAGCGTATAAAATCCACGCTCTTGGAATTGATAACGCTCAGTCGGTGTTGTACCGCCACCCGCTAATTTCGATTGCCAGTTGCGTGAGTGTCAGTGCGTCGACTTTCGTTCGACTTTTTTTCTGTTTTATGTTCATAGACGTTTTGTGAATGTTGGTATGCAAAAGTAATAGAAGTTTATCTTCTATTCAATCACGGACGACGCTACTCGAGGTAATAATTACATTCTAATGATGGGACTACAAGTTTTGTAAATTAAATATTTACGTGCACAATGTGCGATGTTTTCAAAACAATTAGAAATGCATTAATATTGCGATTTTTTAATTTCGTTTTATGTTGTTAATGGTTAAAGTTAAAGCACTTTCATCTTGTTTAGAGGCCACAATGGGTGACCAGTTATTTTATTATGCATAACTTGATAGTAAATTCATAAATCGAACAATAATAACGTAAAAGGGCGATGATATTTAATGGTAGAATGTTACGAGGAATGTAAATATGGTTCGTGTGTAGGCGCATGAAACATAAATTACAAAACTAGTACTTGTACACGTGATTGTCATTAATTTGTACTTAATTTAATGATATATTGACTTCGGTTGCGGGTTTATCGATTGTTTTTACTGATGCATTATTTGTTATTGTTCGTAGGGTTGTGTTGTTGCTAAAATCCAAGCAGCTACTCGCAGCGACAGTTTCCCGTGCAACTGGCGACTATTCTTGAACGGCGAACCCCCCTGGTGTTGCTAGCTCCCTCCAGGTTTTAAATAAGCACCCTCACGCACATTCAACCTGGACCAGTCTGAACACCCGCTGCCTCGTAAGTTCTTTAAAGTTTTCAACTTTGAATCCTCAAAATAAGTCATTTTTAATTTCTAGCTTGCTTACTACGATCCACGATTCTTGCTGAATATTATACAAGCCTCTGATTTAATTACCTTCTTCTCTACATTCTTTTTTTCTTCCTTCTTCTCAAATAAATTTGATCAAGATGAAAGTGACAAATTTCGAAGACAGAATCCACGTTATTGATGAAGATTCCGATGTGACTAGTGTCATTAAAAACATTGTCGATCCCAACGTGCAGGAAGATGCATTCTATGTGTGCGATGTCGGAGACATGGTCGCGAAATACAAGATCTGGAAGTCTCAGATGCCAAGAGTGGAGCCACACTACGCCGTGAAATGTAACGACAGTCCGATTGTGTTGTCAACTTTGGCTTCGCTGGGCCTCGGCTTTGATTGCGCGTCCAAGGGCGAGATTTCTAAAGTTTTGAAACTTGGAGTTGAACCGTCGCGAATCATTTTTGCGAATCCAGCTAAACCGGCCAGTCACATTCGCTATGCAAATACTAGCGACGTCAAGATGATGACTTTTGATAGTGCATCGGAGCTCTACAAGGTCAAGAAAATGTTCCCAGATGCCAAGTAAGCATTAATTAATTACTTCGTTAAACTAGAATTAAATCAACGCATAAAATTTGATTTGTTTGTGGGTTTGCCAATTTTTTCTAAAATAATTATTTGTCTAGGATGGTTTTGCGCATTCGATACGATGCTGAAGTTGCACAATGTCGTTTGGGCGTGAAGTTTGGCTGTGATCCGGTGTTGGAAGCTCCACACTTATTGCAATTGGCTCACACGTTGGGTATCGAAGTAATTGGCATTTCCTTCCACGTCGGGTCTGGATGTGGCGATCCGCCGGTATTCTACAAGGCTATCGGCGCGGCCAAGAAATTGTTCGATTACACTGAATTGGAGTTGGGTTTCAAAATGACTTTACTGGATATCGGTGGTGGTTATCCAGGAGATAAAGGCACATCTATTGATAAAGTACGTTTGTTCTATTTAACTTAAAACCAATTATGATTAATTTACTTGATGTTGTTATAGATTGCGTATCATGTCAACAACGGTTTGAAAGATTACTTCGAAGACGGCTCGGTAAGAATCATCGCTGAACCAGGTCGTTTCTTTGTCGCATCCGCGTACACTCTCATCTGCAATGTCTACGCCACCAGAATCATTGGCGGTAATCAAGATCCCAACAAACACACCATGTACTTTATCAACGATGGTGTGTACGGAAGTTTTAATTGCATGCTCTACGAAGATCGCAAAGTTACTCCGAAGTTATTGAAGATTAACTCTGCTGCTGAATACCCGAGCAGCATCTGGGGCCCCACATGCGATGGTATCGACGTTGTTGCGCGCAGTATCATGTTGCCGGAGGTGAATATCGGAGATTGGATTATCTTTGAAGACATGGGCGCTTACACTCTGAGCGCAGCTTCACCTTTCAACGGTTTTCCCATACCAAAG
This sequence comes from Atheta pasadenae, assembly GCA_030264155.1. Lineage (NCBI taxonomy): Eukaryota > Metazoa > Arthropoda > Insecta > Coleoptera > Staphylinidae > Atheta > Atheta pasadenae. The sequence continues at coordinate 6,307 of JARJDS010023962.1, read as the reverse complement.
GTGCACTTGATCGTCGATCAGCCGACATGGTATTTCTTGAGGGACGAAGTCTGCTTGACCAATGAGCATTTTGCGCTCGGAAACGACAACATTCGTCTTGGATTGGACGATGATTTCAGTGCCAAACCATGGAGCTACCCGGAGTTGCCGGTGTCAATGAGTATTCCGCGATTCGAGTGTAATGGCGAACAATACCAAGAGCACGTTTTGGATTTTGCCAAGCCCTGACGGATGCATCATCCACCGTGCTCCTCACATCTATCATCTATAATTCCATTTTTTTCTAATTTCACATTAGTTTTTTAAAATGTGAAGAAAATCTAGAGACTATCTTTTTTCTGGGATAATTAGATGTTGGTTTTCTTTTTTTTGTTATTTGAAGTAAATAATTCAGCTTGAATCTATATTAATTATATTAATTGCGAAATCATACATATGTAGGAAAATATTTCGTGGAAACTAATTATAGTATGTGTGATCAATGCATTGGATCGATGTGAAACCAAAATGATTAGCACCGTAACATATGTTGATTAATTGACAACATTTCTATAAGTCATAGCAATTGTGTAATGATCGTGTAAGCAAGGGGGCAGCTTTATTGCAAACATTCAATTTTTGTATACCATTTGATATTCATAGTGTTGAAGTTCAATTTGATTTTAACTTTGATACTACGAAGATCACGTGGTGTACGCTTATTATTATTAATTTTTATCTTATTATGAATTAAATAAAAGTATATATTTATCCTTGTAGAATACTAGAAAATAAAGATATAATAGCATAGCAAACATACCTGTTTATTCAATGCAAAGTGCAAATACACTTCAATTTTATCAAACATTTCAGGAATTTCATTCTTTTAACGTTTCAACATACGCGTAGTAACGTTCTTTGTAGTATTCTTCAGGTGATAATGGGTGATAACAAGCAATAACAAGTAAAGGTAAGAAACATTTTGAGGTTAAGTTATTACCTATCAAATGCAACTACATGTACACGTTACAAGCCGGCCATTTTAAATTTCTGTTATTATCAACATTATTATTGATAAGTATTAAACTAAGCTTTATTTCAAGAAGTTGAATATATTCGAAATAAATGTAATCAATACTTATCTTGTAATTCAAATATTTACAGGATTATTAACTTATATCGTTCTATGTAAAAATGAACAACTTTCAAGTGTATGTTATTAAAATCCTATAAATGCCTGTACAAAATTCAACAACCTTTACTTAAAACTTCATTTAAGTGCACCATAAATAAAAATGAACAATTTCAAATATTGACAATGCTTATTTTGGCAATATATTTGGCGAATGTCGAGACATGTTACACTTGGCTTGCTTTGTAAGCTCGGGTGTTTATAATTCACCACAATCCAATCGTCTGAATAGATAACATAACATGGGGATCTGACTAGTACATAAATACGCATTGCACGCAAAGTCCATTCAATGCTTTGACCTCGTTGGATCTGCTTGTGATCATCAACTGGTAGAAATTAGAAACAGTGTGGCGCAGTGTGGTGTCAACAATTGAAGCAAACAAAGCTAACAAAGTAAAGTGTCAGCCGTCAATCATCATGCTACAGTCATTAGCAGGTATGACAAATAAAAAATTGTTTGTAATACTAATTTTTGTAAGAGAAAATGTTGCTAACAAAGAAATTTTCTTTAGTGCTATTGGTTCTTGTAAGCGCGAGTAATTCAATGAGATCTCGCCATGTTTTGGACGATAATCCTTTGATCGATGGCCACAATGACTTCCCGTACAATATATTTCAGTTGGAGCAGAATAATTTGGATAATTTTGATTTTTCCCAGAACTTAACTAATAATCCAAAATGGGGAAAATGTACTTCTTGCTACACTGATTTACCGAAATTGCGCCATGGAAAAGTTGGTGCTCAAGTAAGTTCTTCCTTTTAAAGTATTAGCAATCAAATACCTCTGTTAACTTTGTCTTATTTTATTTTAAATAGTTTTGGGTAGCATATGTGGGGTGCAATACGCAATATCGTGACGCAGTTTCGAAAACCTTAGAACAAATCGACGTTATCAAACGTTTGTGCAAAAAGTATCCCAATGATTTAGAATTTGTAACCACCGCTGATGGGATCATGGAGGCTTTCCACAGTGGAAAGATTGCGAGTTTAATCGGCGTTGAAGGAGGGCATTCAATGGACGCACGCATTGGGGTGTTGCGTATGTTGTACGAGTTGGGAGTTCGTTACATGACTTTAACGCACACGTGCCAAACACCTTGGTATTTATGGCAAACACATAAATTTTAAAATTTTTACTTTTATTTGTTCAAATTTCAGGGCTGATAGTTCTTTTGTCGATATTAAGGAACCGATACACAATTTAACTCAATTTGGCAGGGTAACTTTTCTAAGTAAATCAAATAAAAATTTCCACTTTATAACATTAGGTCTATTAATTGTTAAAGGATTTAGTAAAAGAAATGAACCGTATGGGCATGATGGTCGATTTGTCTCACGTTTCTCACAATGTTATGAACCAAGCCCTTCAAACCAGTCGTTCACCAGTCATATTTTCACATTCATCGGCGTGGGAAGTCTTCAATCATCACCGTAATGTCCACGATGATACTTTAAAGTTGGTGAAGCAAAACAATGGAGTTGTAATGGTTAATTTCTACTCTGATTTTGTCAGTGCCACGCCCGACGAAGCTACGATTCATGATGTTATGAGTATGTGTTCTGTTTATTGTTAAATTGTTGGTAAACTTTAAATAATAACTTTCAGAGCACATCAATCATATTGCCAAGGTTGCTGGACATGATCATGTCGGTTTGGGAGGAGATTACGATGGTGTTAATCGGTAATTTTATTTTAAATTAAAAGTTTTGTTTGTTTATAATTTTTTTTTATATAGCATGCCAGCCGGGTTAGAAAATGTGTCTAAATATCCGGATCTTTTGGATGCGTTGCAATTGGAACAACCGGATGTGTGGACTCATGAAAACTTAGCAAAACTAGCGGGTGGTAATCTACTTCGTGTTTTCCGACACGTTGAAATGGTAATACTGATGTTAACTTACAATTATTTTAATAATAAACTATGTGATTTTTGGTTCGTACTTAGGTTCGTGATGCTTTAGTTGATGAAGAGCCTTTGCAGGAGTGGATTTCCAGACAAGATTTGATGAAAGTTGAAGAGCTGAATCTTTTAAAGCAATGCTCAACTTTCTTTGATGACCAAAAAGATAAAAAGCGTCTTCTCTTTTAATGATTTCGAGTATCATCATTCGATATAAAGTAATGATATAAATTTTGTATTCATTGTAATTAAATAAATGGCGATTGAATTAAAAAAAACACTTTTTAAAATGAATGTCTAACCTTCGAAACATTCTCCCGACACCACCAGTCACTTTCAAAACATCGGAAAACAATAAGTTGTTTAAATTGATGTATTATGGGTTGCCTAACATGACATGTCGTTTTTTAAAACATAAACTTTTGAAATACTTTTTGACAACTATTTTTAATAAAAACAATAAAATATGTATTATTGGTTGATTAGTTTATTTAAGTAAGAAGTAATTTAATAGGTGTTTTATAAGTAATATTTAAATAATTATTGCTTTGCATGTTACTTCGCCATCTAACATCATCTAGTGGTACTTATAAATAATTAAACATGGCGGATAGTTTGATGGCGCTGGCGCTTGCGTAATGGTATTGTTTAGTAGAATGTGAATGACTGCTGAAAATCCTCATTTTAGACGAATTTTTAACGTTCCACATTAATTTTACTGTAAGTACATCAGCTCTACGAGACTGTTACTCGATTAAGACTCGCCGTTCGCTGCGTATTAAAGACGCATACGTTGAATGTAGGGTTATGTGCTATAAAACTAAATGCTGCTGTAAACAATGCTTTTCTACTTTGCACTTTACTGATAGCAATCACATTGTGTTTCAGCGTAAAAATGGCAGACCAACAGCAATTCTTCTTGAAATGGAACGACTTCCAGAGCAACATGGTCACATCTTTCAGGCATCTTCGCGACGAAAAAAGCTTCACTGATGTTACTCTAGCTTGTGAGGGTCAAACATGCAAAGCACACAAAATGGTGCTCTCAGCATGTAGTCCTTATTTCAAAACACTTTTAGAGGTATTTATTTATAGCTTGCTTATCATTGGCTTTGATAACACTAATGCATATATTTGTCTGTAGGAAAACCCATCAAAACATCCAATCATAATACTGAAGGATGTAGCCTACAGCCACCTGCAAGCCATCTTAGAATTTATGTATGCTGGTGAAGTGAATGTAAGCCAAGAACAGTTACCTGCATTCCTAAAAACTGCAGACCGACTTAAAGTGAAAGGATTGGCTGAAGCTCCACAAGCCATCAAAAGGGAATAATGAACACAAGTTGGAATATTGTTTTAGTAATAAGACTATTAATAATTATTACGCCAACACTGCAAAACAAAAACCTAAAAAAATAATTGGACTCGTCAAGATTTGATTTGGACCACAAATTTGTGTGAACACACAATGGAATGAATACAAATTCCGTTTATTTCTTAATTATATATTATAAGGATATTAGTTTATTTCTCTCTTTAATACTTTGAACTTATATTTGGATACACAATTTACTTATAAACAACACAAACACTTACATGAATGAAGTCTTAGAATGCAATCTGTTAATTTTTTTAATTATTTTATATGATAATGTTTAATGAATGGAAAGAAGATGATAATAAACCGAATATTTTATTTTTGATAAATGTGTTTTCACACACAAAACTTAAATGATACATAAGTGTCGATTGAAAGGTTAAAGTATGTGTTGGTCATGTCTCATAAATCACATAACTTTAGACACACTCAGAATAATGTAAGAAAGATGTGTGCTATGGCTGAGAGATTTTTATATAAGCATTATTGTTACACATCATGGAAGAACCAAGGAAACCACTCTGTTACCAATTGTTACTTTTGTTTAACTTCATTATCACACTCTGTAAAAATCAGTTTTATTTGTACCTAAAATTAAAAACACAAGAAACCCACAGTTATTTGTAACTGGTTTTTATTAATTATGGGTTTTGTCCGTTAATTATCGCTAATCACAACTTTGATATGTAGTAATTTGATATATTATGATACATGTAATTGACTTTGGAATTGTAACAATACGTTTTGGATGCAACACTTTGAATTTTCCGAAGTTATGTCCATATAAACAGATATATTGTAATAAATAATGTTGTACTTTAAATGTTTGTGTTTTTCATTGATAAATTGTTTATTCTTTTTAATTCGCTGTTTAATCTTCAAAATAATTTTCAACGTTTGTCCTTGAGCTTTGTTAATTGTTATCGCAAATGCAAGGCGCAAAGATAACTCTTGAACTGAAATGGCAAAATGTTGAAAAGAATTGATATTCACTATATTAGTATCTGTGATTAGTACGTCTTCGCCTTTATACTTACAATTGGGGCGATTGCAGGAGACTTCATTTTTATATCTTGTTAAATTAAATTTGAATTTAGAACTTGAATTAATTTAATTTTAAATTCTGCTTTGTTTATTATTTTATTTTATTTCGTAAAACTTACAGCGTTAATTGTTAGGGGAATGAATATGGAAAGGCGTTGGAAATCAACATCAGTTTGAACAAATGAATAACAGTTGCGAGTGCGAGTGAGAACCACCAAACAACTGTTTCTATCGCAGTCAGGTACATTCAACAAATGTGTTTTGTTTTTCTATGCCAAGAAAAAGAAACATTTCACGAAGTTTTCGTGAGTATGAGTCATAATAACGTGTGTGACGTCATGAGAAATACTGATTTTATGACGTCACACACGTTCAATAAAATGATAAAATTGCTCAACTTTAAGAGCAAAAATAAAATACTTAGAATGCAAATTTTGAAATGAAATAAAAAAGAGGTGAAAGAGCAACTCTTTGGCTATCATATATAAATAACAAATGTATAATTATATAGTTAGGAAATAAGTTATAGTCAATTTTCCACGACGTGTTTTGCAAAAAAAATGAAAAGCTAGAAAAAAATGGATTGCACATGTCGATAGAAAATTAAATTCTGCGTCTTACAGTGTTTTTCATTTTGTTCTAGCTCAAAAAAAGTTTTTTGGACCCAAAAAGTAACAAAGGGGTTTGCCTTCAAGAATTTTAGGTCGAAAAATTAAAAGTTTGAAATGTGCAAAAAAAAGTAATAGAAATTATTGCTAGGGTCTTAACTAAGTGCGGAATGCAAAAAAATGTTTAAATAGTTGAATA
>JARJDS010023961.1:0-69839 GCA_030264155.1 Atheta pasadenae | reverse complement strand
TTCAATTTTAAAACGAAACGATTTCAGGTTAATCAAAACTGTCGTGCCAAACGTTTTGGTGTATAAAGCGCTGCCTAAGTTAAGCGCACGTTTTGAATAAAAATTTATCAAATAAAACCAACAAAAACATTTAAAACCTACAAAATAATAATCCGAAACAAATAAATAAATAAATTTTAAATAAATTTAAATAAAACATACTAAGTGTAACTTAATTCCACGGATTTAAAAACAAAAATTAATCTTAAACTAACCATATGCAACCAGAAACACATGCATTTTTTAAAATACCAGTAGGCTAAATCACTTTACGTAATATTTTTTACTTAAAATCAATAAAAAAATACTTACAGCAGTGTAATCAGCAGCTAGAAAAGCTTGTTCTGCTCCAATAAACATTGTTATTGGCAATATTAACAACTGATACGGATTTCCCAATTGTCGCATTGTCACAGCCAGTAAACGCAAGCCGGATAATCCACTTCCGCTTCCGGACCGTTTCTTGTTGTATCTAAAACAAATTTAAACAAAATAACATCAAAACTAAATTTAAAAATATGTTAAAATGCTCATTAAATACCTGCTTAATGAATCCACAAAAATTGCAATAATTAAACACGCGACAATCATACATGCCAAATAAATTCCAGCAATAATGTAGATTTTCTCCATCGGAGGCGGCGCTAAGTTCGAGTTTTCAGTTGGTAACACACGTGTTGGATGAAAATTAGCACCACAATAATTTTCAGTTGGTATTGTAGTCATAATCGTAGTATTTGAAGTTGGAATTCTGTCAATTGGTAAAAGTGAGGGTAAAGTTGTCGATAATGTAGCCCCTGACATATTAGTGTTTATAGATGGCGCTTCAGTTGCTAGTGTACTTGTTGACAGCACTACAATTTAAATAATAAACATATTATGAGCTTTTACTTAAAAGAAAACAAAAATTGTAAATAAAATTTAATAATTTGGTTAAAATTAATACCAAAACTGTCAATATTTGATAAATATAATATTATTTCTTATTATTTTATTAATTTTAAGCATTATACGTTTTAAAATTGCGTTTCTTTGTAAAATTTAAAATAAATTTAGTTTTCGTGTATTAAAAGTTGCCTAGGTTAAAACTTCGTTTTGTGATTTAATCTATTTAATAAAAACGAAATTTAACGAAATCATTAAAAATAATTGATAAATCTAGAAAATATATTAGGATATATAAATAAATAAACTATATTATAATTTAAAATGAAAAAAATTAAAATTTGCAATGTTTAAAGTCAATATTTCATATTTTCTCAATTTTCCACTAGAAAGTATGGAAAATCATAAGCGTATCAACCGAGAAAATGGTAAAAATGCGAATATATTTCGTGGAATCGCGTATCGAGAGTTGCACATAAAATTTCCAATATGCCATCAACACGAAACGCGGCTTTTTTCCCCATTGCGTTCAGTTTTCGCTCATCGAGCCAAAGAGCGGAAATGCCGCGAGTGCCGCCTGCAAACGCGCAAAGCCGCTTTTCCGGGTCGTTCCCAGTCGTGCGTTCCTTCGCTCTTCAGTTATTACAACAACAGACAACAATCTCAAAAGCGCCGCGACAATATTTTCGCTTCTGTGAACTTGGTTACGCTTTTCACTTCATTTTCTTAAATTTTTTCAATCTTTTTACGTTTTTATTGTTTTAGTTAATAAATATAATTTTTAACTATTAAATATTTGTTTGATATTTTAAAAAACATGCACATTTTATTATTTTAACAATTAAAACGTCTAAAATCATTTAGATTGATAAATAATTAATATTGTAATATTTTGGTGTATACAAAGTTGCCTACATAAAGTCGTAAATTATTTTAACTTTTTAATAATTCATCTTAAAATCTAAAAATAAAATATAATTTTAATTAGTTATTAATTAATTTACACAAAAGTCTAAAAGTTATTAGTGTTTACTGTTAATAATTAAAATTTTAATTTATTGTAGGCAACCTTAACTACATCAAATTATATAATGTCAAAATGTACCGTTAGGTAAAATAATTTGTAGTAATATTTTTTGTTTTAAAACTTCTTAAAACTTGTTAAGATTAATTTAACACTTACAAATAATTAATTAAATGATAATTCTTACCTGCAGATGATATTAAATTCCCCCAAACTTGCGAAAATTGATAAAACATAAAAAACACACCAAAAAATCGTGTAACAATCACGTCACTGGCAACACCCACAATTTGCGAGTACGCATCGGCAACAACAGTGAGATAAGTACATTTCGCACACCACAATGGCCCACCGCCTAAACCAACCGCCAATCCTGCCGGAATCATTGTGTAAAAGCGTGGATAGAATTGAGAAATTATAAACGGCATGTACGCAATTAAGGATAATGATGACGTCCATTTACAACCTAAATATCTACAAAAGAACACACAATTCATTAAAATCTTAATTTAAAACATTATCTACGCAACCCACCGTACTTTAACCTTAAAAAATAACGAAAACATAAAAAAACTCACTTGATGACAATAACGGGTAAAAATATATTCGAAACCAATAAACTGCCATAAATCGCCGCCAAAGTAAACGTTCCTAAAGCTTCGTCGGCGTTGATTGAACTTTGCAGATTTGACGCGCCCCAAAACGCGGTGAAATGTAACATGAAAGCAAAACCAAGAGCCAATACGTTTTTCCATATTCGCCAACGTTCGCCAGGACTGAAATTTATATTATTTTCCACTCCTGACTCCAATCCTTGGTCTTGATCTTGTTCGCGTTCCAATTCGTACACGATTTTCGTTTTATTTGAATTCTTTGTGTTGTTTGGGTTGCCGTCATCATCAAAGTCGTTTGTCGTTGGAACTAAACTAAAAGGTTTTGATTCCATTTTGATTTTAATAAACACAAAATCAATTAAAATAGCATTTAATTTAATTCTGGTAACAATTTAAATGTTTTACTTCTTGTTTTGTTTATTTATTTTAAATTTTTTTGTTTCGTTTTATTTATTTACGTTAATATTTACTGCGATTAGTGATCAATGATCAACCGATCTCGACTAAAACTAGAACTTGTGGTGGTCAATAAGACACGCTATAATGCGGATTAGAATAAAAGTTAATAACTGGTTTCTTGCTCGATTTGCATGTGGTAATGGTAAATTCTTAATGTGTCGTAATACTCGTTATTTACTCATTTCACATTCTTTTATTCACAGTTTTGTGTTGTTGGATTATATATAGTGTAATTTTGTTTACTGGTTTATACAAACACGTGTAAATTTCAATAAAAAAACAAAATTTTAACTTTTGATGTATACCTGGTTGTCTAAATTATCATCCAAATTAATAAATTACTTTTAAATTAATTAAAAACATAACAACACAAAATATTTTAAATTTATGAAAATATATATGGTTATAAAGCAATTTTAATTAATTTTTAACATAAAACAAGTTAAAAACGTTTTTGTTTTTTAGTGTGCAAACAGTTGCATACAATAAAAAACAAAATTTTATTAATTTCTAATCAGATGTCATTATTCTTCAAATAAATTCTTGTAAATATCAATAAATTCTTCATTAATTCTATTAAAAGCTTTTATAAATGGTATACAATTGTAGGCAACCAAAATCACAAACTTTTATTGCTAATTTTGTAAAAATGTTGTTTAAATAATTTAAAATTGCAATTATACTTTTAAAATTTTAAATAATTATTGTTTTTAACAAATAATTAATTGTAATAACATCATGGTAGTTTTAATTAGTTTTGTTCAACTATAGGCAACCAACCATACAAATAAAATGTTAAAATTTACAAAATAAAACCAATAAACTCAAACAAATCAAATGTTGATGTTGTAAGATTATTTCTTACGACATTATGTGTCATAACGAAATCATTTCACTTTATTTCTAAACTTTGCTAAGTAAATATGTAAAATTAACTTTAAAAAAACGAAGGTTATTTACGTTAACTTCTGTTTCACTTCTTGTTTTTACTTTAGTTGAATTATAACTTAAGTTATCTGTGTGTTTCAAGTGTAATATTAAAGTTTATTGATTCATTCATTGGATTTTATTTAAATTTTATGTAAATTAAATGTTAATATGCGGAATTCCTTATTTTTTAAATTTTTTTTTTGATTTTATGTTAAAAATAACCGTTTTTGATTATTATTTTTGTTTTTAAACTTAATAAACTCAACTTTAAATTTAATTGTTTATAACTTATAACCTGAAACAAATAATTACGCGTTTTAGAAGAACCACAACTTATTTCTTTGTTATTTCGAAATTTTGTTTTTGTTTTTTTGACTAATTGACTTACACAACTTACAAAATAAACTAAAACGTTGTTATACAAATTATATTTAATTTCAAAGCATTCTAGCCTATAATTTTTTTATTAAATTGTTAATTTTGTAACATTAACTAACGTTTTAAGTGTACATGACATAAATAATGTTATGTATTGTAAGTTAAGGAGTTAAACCACTCTAGATGCCACAAAAAATTAAATTTTAGAAAAACTACTAAATAAAACATATTAATTTCAACGTTATCTTATTATACGTGTTAGTGACTAATTAAAATAATTTTTTGGAAGTGATATATTTCAAAATGGCGGCTGTACAGCGTTTTTGCGATGGCGTGTTTTTTTTTGTCATGGGTCCACGGCCAGTCCAATTACTTCTGTATTTATTGTAATAACAATAAACCAAACATTTTTTACGATTCTATATTAGCACTGCTATAGAAGTACGAAATATTTTTGAGATTAATTAACATTTGGCTAAATGGCGCACTTTTAAAATAAAAAGTAAAAAATTTGCTTTAAAAAATTCATATAATTGTTAATAACTAATAAACTATGCAATTGATCGCAAAAATCTTACGTACTTACAAAGACAATGTATATCCATAGATATATTCTAAATTTCAAGTCATTCGGTCAAAAATTGTCTGAGTTATTTGTCTTTGAAACTCAGTTCTGAGAAAAAAAATAGTTTTGAGATATGAGCGTTTAAAGTTTTGAGTAGCGCATTAATCCTGTACATGGCGCTGTAGTAAAATCAACAATAGCACCCTTTAAAATCAATTTTTCGGTATAAATCAGCCAGCATAATATTTTTATGACTCTAAAGTATTGTTTAAGCCAAAAATAAAATTTTTGATTTTATGAAATGTTTATAGTGGTCTAACGTCTTAAGTACAAACATAAGTAACGAAATTATCGTAAATTTAATTCTACACAACGTCGTTTGTTATACATTTATTTTTTTAGTTGCTTTCCTATAGGTTTAAGTTCGCGTTTGAACATTTTACGGTTTTACGAGTCACGTATCTCTAATAAACGCGGTTTATTAGCCGCATTTCGGCGGAATTCGCTAGACGTCTGCAAATTCTGACAAAAAAACCACACGAAACAAGACTTAACTAATAGCTTGAAACGTAAAACGCTAAATGATACAATAACATTTCAATTTCAATGACATCGACGAACAAAACACACATTAACAATGGTAAAAACAATTACAATTATACTGAACACATAAATTGAATTTAATTTAGAATTAAATTTGTTATAAATTACTTATTTAACGTACCAATAGATATTATTTGTTGTTTTTTGTTGCGAAATGTTTGGAATCCAATTACTTTGGAACGGTGTATTTGGTTGCATACTTTTGGAAGTATTTTTCGTATAGTATAGGCAACCATACATACACAGAACTAACATAAAATTATGTTTTTGTTGTGTATAAATTGTTGTTTCATTAATACAAAAATGTATTTGGGTATTTCTGTTATGTATTGTAAATTATTTTGAATACCGTGAAGAATTTTGAATATTTTATGATAGTTCTGTTTGACGTTTGTTGTGAAACTATTTTGTACATTACATTACTCAAACTTAATCAACTCAACTATAGAACTATCCAATTTCCGAACAAATGCACCGCTGGGGCTTTTGTTTCAAAGTTAAAAACTTACAAAACTTGTTTATCGTCTTTCTTTCGTCTTTTCATTGAAACTTAAATTTCATTGAAACATTTTGATTATTGTTGTAATCGTATCTTCATTTAATATTTATACACTCTGGTTACAGAACATTTAAATGTTTTACCAGTTAGTAGTTAGTAGTTTTGGTAAAATAACAAAAAACATAGAAATATTTAATTTTTTTGGAAAATTTTCTTACAAAAACGGTAAAAACTACTATTTTTATTTAAAATATTAAAAAATGTTTATAACAAATGTTGTAGCTATTTAAATTATCTACAATTTATTATAGTGACATTTTTGAATAGGTGGCACCACTTTTATGCAAAACGTCAAAAACTAAACCAACTTTTTACTGTTGACAAATATTCACCGTGTTTTTATACTTTAAAATAATAATAACTATTAGTAATTACAAAAATACTAAAAACCTTTATAATGAAAGTGGTAGCCAATTAAATTATCTACAATTTAACGTAGTAACATTTGTTGATAGGTGGCGCCACTTTTATGCAAAACGTTGAAAACTAAAACCAACTTTTTACTGTTGACAAATATTCACCGTGTTTTTGTGCATTAAAATACCAATAACTATTAGTAATTACAAAAATATTAAAAAATGTTTATAACAAAAGTTGTAGCCAATTAAATTATCTACAATTTATTTTAGTAACATTTTTTGATAGGTGGCGCCACTTTTGCGCAAAACGTTAAAAACTAAACTAACTTTTTACTTGTTATTAATATTTCTTGTGTTTTTGTACACAAAATAATAAAATAATTAACTAATAAACACTTAAAATATGCCAAAACACATTGTATAATATTACAAGCAATACTATAAGTACTATTTACGAAGTTGGTGGTATTGTGCGATACAAATTAAAAGTTTTCTGCCAAGTTATGAGTGGTGAGTTTCAATTTATGTACAATTACAAGTACAATTTATGATCTACTCGTATTCGTTCGAGAAGAAGTGGTACAAGTTGAGTTTCATTTCTTCTCGAACGCCTCCAACAACATCAAGCGTAAAAAGATTCTTCGTAGTGCAACCACTACTATGATATTACCAAAAGACTCAGATGTAAAGCATTTAATGAAAATTCTACCAAGTTTTTCCGCTTTATGCCTTTTGAAAAGCCAACGAATGTTGGAAAGTTGCACAGAAGTAAAAAGCGCCAACAGATGAAAAATTGCATAAATAAAATTCGTAAACAAAAAACAACAAAAAGTCAACAAAATTTAATTACTAATTTTAATGCAAGTCTAAAACTTTAATTTTAATGAAACTTGTTTTTATTTAATTTATTGTTTTTAATTAATATTCAATTCACACTATTTTAAGTTTTAATGTATTCCACGAAACAAATGAAAATAATTATTTGTTTCAATAAATTACTACAACTATTAATATTACAAATTAATGCCGAATATTAATATTTATAAATTGATTGTAATACTAATATTTAGTTTTAGAATTATTTTCGTGTATAATTCATTTTATTTATTAATTATTAAAAAAAATACTATTTTTTTCATTTTAATGTATGCAACATAAAATGCACTGAATGTGATACCGTTTTAAATGTTTTTGTGCGAAATTTTTCTATATGCAACACACAATACATAATACCCAAGTATCAAACCAATAAATAAATTAATAATTAAATCAAAATCCGCATAAAACACTCACAACTAATTAAAATCATAAATCAAATAATTTACTAACTAATTTTGCAAATCCCACTAATTCCAAACGATTTAATTGAATTTAATACTAAGCAATATATTCAATAATTTTCCAGTTAACCTCATAATGTAATTAAATTTAATCACAAATAACAATTCGTTAAATACATAATAACTCCTGATTCCCGGTATTCCTGTGTATTTATGTATATTTCCATTTGTAGTTTATTTATTGATTTGTTTTACCATTAGTAGTACGTACTTACCCTGGTTTTATTATTGAAGTACAAGCCTTTTCATTAAAACCTCCAATTCCATGTACATTCCGCTCTTCCAGTGATTCGTGAATTTCCCTCGGATTCTGATCCTGACGATTTCGCTGACATTGATTAATTCGCTTTGGTAATGCTGGCAACGTTCCATCAGGTGCATCTGCAGCCTTTGATTCGTGTGAATCTTTTTGTGCATCATATGCATTATTAATAATCCCACTAACGTTTTCACCAATAAATTTAATATTCCCATCCAAATTTGTATTATCATCGTTTGGCGGTCGAACACAGTCAACAAATTTAATTGAAATTGAATGCACCATTATTGTATTTACCTTTTAATTAACAAAACTAAGGTTAAGTTGAGGTTATGTCACGTTTCTTTAAAAAACAACTCAAAATATATAAAAAAAATTAATCTTAAATGAAGTTGTCGTCGTGAGTAACTTGTCGAGATGAATCCAAACGAATCGAATCGCCACAATTATGTTTTATGCTTCATACTTTACGTCAAGTTACGTTACGCTGCTGTGCACGCCATGTCGAAGACGACATCATCGTAAACTACCTTCAATAATGCAAGTTAACCACACATACAATGTGTTTAACTTGTGTGTAATTTACAATAATTACAAAACGTAACATTTCCAATATCTAGAAAATTCAAAAAAATATTAATTTACGAATAAGCAGAAATTAATTTCGTTAAAATTTTCATCGCTAAACACATGGTATATTCTAATCGCAGTGAGCATTAACAGTATACAAACAAATTTAATCGTATCCACACTCAGAAGCGTCAATAGCACCAATAAAACTTAATAATCGCATTACTTCAATTGCACTATTACATATATGCATTACTTTTATTTACATTCACACCTACACACACTCACACACACTCACACACACTCAAAAGCAATAACTTTTATTTGTTGAACATGCATACATGTATTAAACAAGTTTTTACAACTTCCAGACGTAATTTCAATGATAAATTATGTCTGTGTTTAATTGAAATGCACTACATGTTGTGATGTCATTAAAAATTTACGTTTTTGTGTATAAAGTTACAATAATTAGGTTAATGTTATTTGTAATTTACTTGTTTTACTAATTTACTAAATTGAATCAATACGGATTAATTTTTGAGGTTAAAACCATAAAAAAAATTAAAAAATGTACTAAATCTTGTGTGGAATTAGAATTATTGTAACTATACTGAATTATGCTTATAAATAAATAATAAGTTACCTTGTGCAATTGTAAATAATTGTAACTAATTGCAGTTGTAATATACTTGAACTAATTGCATTAATTAGTGTCATTAGAGGCTTAAAAAGTTGCTTGTTGACTTACAAATCAATTTAACGTGTTAATAAATTCTGGTGTGGTGTTATCCCTTAAAATAGAAAATAAAAAACATAGTTAAATATTTA
Organism: Atheta pasadenae; assembly: GCA_030264155.1. Lineage (NCBI taxonomy): Eukaryota > Metazoa > Arthropoda > Insecta > Coleoptera > Staphylinidae > Atheta > Atheta pasadenae. The sequence continues at coordinate 60,424 of JARJDS010023961.1, read as the reverse complement.
TATGATTTGTGCGTTTTTAAATTTTAAGATTTTATGGAATTTTAATTATTAATTACTCACGCATTTCTAATTAGTACACCAGTCAGGTAAAAATAATCAAGATGTCCTTGTTCCAGGAGGTTTAGGAGCCTAATTTCGTGCCTGCGTTGGTCTTCCAACCACCACGTATTTTGCCAACGGGGGGAAAAAGGTCTCGCCAATTGCCGTTTAGCTTAATTTTGCATGAAATCCTTTTTCATCCGCTTGCTATTGCTATTCTCTTGGCATGGTCCTTCGAAGGACGCAAGACTTACCGCTGTGCTTGCACTTAATAACACATCTACCTAAAAAGCAACAGTTTGTTACATTTTATCGAGGTTATGTTAACAAAGATTTACAAAGATTAACAGAATTAAGCGTTATCATGTCTAAACATTTCAAAGCAACACATTTCAAAGTGACGTGGTGAGATGACGTGTTTTTTGCTAAGTTTTTTAAATTTTTTTAGGTTAGATTTGTTTTATGTTAAATTAGGTTATGTAAGGTTATGTAAAGTTATGTATAGTATGATTTATGATGAATGTACACAACTTACACACGAAAACGCCAATATTGTACCATTGTAGGAATGTTTACGTTAACGTTTTGAGTTTGCTGTTTTGTGCTTTGCGTTTTGAAGCGAACCAGTGCATACAAAGTGTTCATTCACATGGCACCAGACTTTACTCGTTTGACAGTGTAATGCATATTTGCTGTGTAACTAGTCATTAATTACGTTATCATTACACGTTTCGCTGCATTGCGCTTGCAGTGCGTTGTCACGCATTATCCGACTCGTGTGCGACATGAATTTATAGGTTAGAACGACCAACACGCGCCATTACTACATATTTTACAGAATTAAACTCCTACTTCTAATAATTAACAACAAATACAACTATTTAACCCTCTCAAATCATTTACAAATACAAAATTTAAAAATACTGATAAGATTTACAAAAGTTTTCTTTTAAAATTCATTGAATTGACTTTAAGCGCTAGTCAAACCAACCCAATGGCGCTGTTATCAGTTCTTTGTTACTTCCACGCTTCACTTGCTCTTTCTTAAAACTTCGTCTTCTTCGACGCAGTGTTTGTGTATGAAAGCATGAGTGGTTCATGTGTTATGAGATCTACTCAAGTTTACTACCCTGCCAAGTTTTCCGATAAACTTTACTTTCGAGCAGTACATATCACACACACGAGACTATCGCAAAATGATGTCGATCACGAGTTATCGTCAAGTTGGCGCACGTGTGCTGGTGGTTTGCGTACGTGACAAGATGGCTGACATGTTCCACACACGCGCACTGCCACTCTATCCGGCGGCAAATTGAAGCGACGATGATAAAACAATAACGTTGCATTTTGTGCGCCTTCTGCACACAATTTATTCATCACGTTGACGTTTACTACTCGTTGGTTGTCGGGTAGTAAATTGTTACTGCAACTATCGGCAAACCACAGACGCAGGTGTGAATTACTTCAAAGTGACAACTAACCATATTCGATCAACTGTACCTAACCTAAAAAGAAAACAAAAGTTTTAGTTACTTTACCAAACTTAACTTCACCTAACTAAACATAATCTTAATTTATAAATATTAATAGTAATTTTGGTAATATATTTAGTGACTTCTTTAAAAGTTTGCAGGGTTGTATTAATATTTTAACCTCAAAATATTTCTCTGTTTAATATTTTAGGGTAAATGTTTGTTTAATGTTTTAATGTTTGTGGAAAACAGTTCTAATGTACACGATAAGCTCTTTTCTTGGGTTGGGTGGTTTTGAAAATGATGAAAATGCGCAACCAGAGAGAGAATTACGACTACAACTCAAGACCTCAAAACCTAATACCGAATACGTTTGTTATTTTCCCTGTTGCTGTTCACTCTTAGAGTCTTAGAGGCGGCAGCAATGGCGCACCGCGTCCTGGGCAATGAAAATGAAAAAATATGATACCTAACCTAAAATTATTCGCCGTACGCCAAATGCTCCAGAGCGAATAAAAGCCAGGAGAATAAAAAGAATCAACGCTATAAAAGCGCATAAATCACTTACCCGAAAACGGCCCGAACAGCGTTATTATTTTACCATTACCATTACCAACGCGATTATTATGCTTCGAAGCGAAGCGTGCGTAACGAGATGGAACCAGATGGAGCTTACAGCGAATGCAAAACTGAAACAGAACACAGAAACAAAGTAATATTAAGAATTGCTTTGTTTTTAGGTAAACATCTAACAATATACAAACAAAACAAAGACAAACATAACAAAATACAATGTTTTTAAAAGGTTAAGAAAATGTATGCAACCAAATGTACGTTTACTTAACCTTAAAGTAATTATTTTGAGAAAATAACCTCCAAATATTAAGAAAATGTTGTTTTTGAGGTTATAATGTCAAAATAACGTCCAATCACAACAGTTATTAATTATATCATAATTAATTTAATTATTTTTTGTCTTGTTATTTGTTGCTTGTCTGGTTTTTCTTGTTTCGCGTGTGTATTACAAGAGAAACATATTAATTTTGATTATACAAAAGTTTTTTGACAACGCTTGCATTTTTCTTTTGTTCGAGTATCATTGTATCTTTCTAGCAGACAATGTCAGAGAATAAAAGAAAAAAAAAACAAAAAAAGTAAAGTGAATGAAGACACACACGAGTATGTGCGTGACGTGTAAGTTGTGAGTCGTGACATGACATTGCGTGTGAGGAAAATTCGGAAAACTCGAGAAAATTAAGATCTCAACATAAACACAACGCGTTGAGTAAAAATAACACAAAAATACAAAACAAAAAAAATTAAAAAAATCAAATTAAAATAAATATTTAAAATAAAATTAAAATCTACTATATACAATGTGGTCAAGTTAAATTAAATTAAATTAAACTTAAAATTAAAAAGGTGTACGTCCTTCATTAGGTTTGTTTTCATTTACTACGTAACCATTATTAACTACGCCGCCATTTTGTATTCCGTTCTCCTGATTGTTTGACTTCTGAATTTCAGTTTCTGGTTTTTTCTTGGTGCCACCACCTAATAAATATTTCTCGATGATAATAATTGGTGATTCAAAAGCTAAGGTCCAGACGACGCTGATGAGGAACACCAACATGAAGACTGACCAGAACTCAAACATCTAAAACAATAAAAGTTAAGATGTGAAAACGCCATCAGTTTTAAATTATAAAACGTGACATCACGTAATTGTGGTTTTCCAATCACGTGACTTGTTAGACAACGCCATAAAAGACAAACATAAAACTTTTGATTGTGAAAACTAATCTAACTTAACCTCAAATACTTACAATTTTAGCATTCGAAAAAACAACAGGTTGTTTCATCGATAAATCCAACACCAAAATAATGGTGTAATGCGTCAGATACATGGAATAAGCCAGACGGGCCAACACTTGAAAAACCCTAGCCGATAATAGCCAATTTACAGGACCTGAATGGAAGAACAAAAAAATTTAGATCAAATATTTTTTTCGGTGATGAATAACAAAGTATGAACATTAGTAACGAGTTTTAAAAGTATTTTGAAAGGATAACATTACATTGTATGTGATGCTTGAATACTTTGAATTTGCGAATGGTGTGAATACATTGGTTTTTGTTGAGAAAAGGATAATGGTGAAAAGGTTTTTTTGTAAGCAAAGTAGAAAACACGATGAATGCAAATGGGCTATAAATCGTATCGAATATTTTTGTTTACCTCCATGTCCTGTCACGCAGGCGAAAATCACCCACGATAGCGCCAACGCCCAGGCAGGACGCAAGAAGGCGATGTAGGACGACGACGCGAGACGGTCGTAAGCGTCGTGCGACGCGTCGTAAAAAACGCACGTTGTCAGGACGCTCAACGATCCGATCCACATGAATATGTTTAAAAACTGTAACAAAAAAATTGTTTAATGTAAAGATTTTTAATCAACGTATTAAAATCCAGGGACGTAGTAAAAACAAAATTCTAACTACAGTCGTTCTGGATGTTTAACGTTAGTTGGGTTTAATTGACTTACGGAATTAATTTGTAAGCGTCCACGATTTACAATTTTGACGTTATAAATAAAATACCCAACGATGATACCAATTAACCAAGGACTAGCACGTGTGTACGTTGCGGTATAAAATTTGGTCATATAATCCATTGTTGATTCAATATTTCTACCCCTGAAAAAAATTTAAAAGTGGTTATTAACTTATAAATCACTGTAAAAGTTTCATAAAATGAATTTTTTCTTTGTTTAGACAATACTTTAGATTTCAGAGTTATAAAAATGTTATGCTGTTTGATTTATAGAAAAAAATCATTTTAAATCACAGCGCCATCTATAGGATTATAGCGGGCATTAAAGCATTAAACGTGTACAGTCGCCATTTTGAAATATATCACTTCCAAAAATTGATATTAATTAGGCACTAACACGTAAAATAAGATCACGTAAAAATTATTTTGTTTTATTTCGTAGTATTGCCGAAAAAAACAAAACAACTGTTTTGCGGCTTCTAGAGTTTCCTGACGTTTTAATTAATAATTTGTTTTAGTTCGAAAAATGACTTACATGCTGTTAATATCTACAAGTTTGTAAACCCAAGCATTGGCAAAACCAGCAGAAATTGACGCCAAAGTTGCGATCAAAACAGCAGCAAGGGTTAATCTTGGCCAACGTTTTAAGGGTAGCAGGAAAATTGGTGAGATAAAGAATAATTGTGTGTCGACGGATAAATACCAACTTTGTCCAATACACTAGAATAAATAAATAAAGACATTAAATTTAACTTAATTCCCAGTGCCTTAATCTTTAACTTTTAACATTTAATTATTTATTATTATTTTAAATTAAACTTACCATCTCATATTGATTAGCATAATTTTGAATGTATAACAAAACACTCCACCAATATTTCTGGCACGTGTCAAACGCATAGTCGTTCATTATAGGCCATAATGGCCCCGAACCGAAATGTTTGAGGACTGTAAGATGCACAGCTAAAACAGCTGCTAATGCTGGCGTTAAACTAAAAACAAAAGCAGAAACAAAAATTAAAAACAAATAACAAAAAACAAAGCAAAACAAAAAAATACCACGTGGTACTCAAAATAATGAAAATATTTGTTTGATTTGTGATTATTGATTGTTTTATAATTACTCCCATTACTTAATGATAATAACGTAACTTGAGTACTTATTGTTTTGTATTCATTAGTAATATAAGTCGTATAAAATCAAAACAAAATGATTCATCTCGTGTCTGACTTGCACGTGAAAACACAAAATTGATAAATCGAATTAAAATCAAAAATCGCCAAATCTGGTTAGCGTGATTCGAAAATGTTTCATTAAGTGATTACATCGTGAGATAATAATCAGTGACACGATTCACACTTAGTTAATCCCCGGATCGTCATTATCGCTTAATTAGTTTATAATGCGTTTAACTGGAACAGTCACGCCGTGTGATTGCAGTTCGATGACCTGGTAATTTGTTCTCGATAACTCAGTAGAACAAAGTTCTTAAATTTAAATAAAACAACCACAAAAAAAGACTTTGAGATATTACATACCGTAAATAACGATGCAAATAATACAAAAACACGTTGAAACATTGTTTATCTTTTGTGCTTTTCAAATAAACGTAGATCATCACAATTCCAGACATTAAGAAAAAAGAATCGACGGATACGGTAGCTCCACGAATGTACATTGTCCAATTATCATCAAAGAACTACAAAATATAAATAAAAATTACCAATAAGATAAAACGTTTCTTAAATTGTGTAGTTTAGTAGCAACTAACGCCACCTATGGTTCAATTCAACTAAATAACTTTAGTTTTATGTTGTGTACGTACATTTATGATTGCAAACGCATTAGTCATGGCTGTCATTGCTTGGTTACTAAAAATATGACCAATCACAACCCACATCATGCTTAGTGATCGAATACCGGAAAGACATTCCATTTGATCACTTCCGTTTTGTGCTTTTTTAGTGGCAAACAATTTCTCTAAGTTGGTAACCATTGAAAACGCTAGGTATAAAGGATGTGCAGATTCTAAAACAAGAATTTTAGTTTTGCGTGTTTGAAACGTAGAAAGTTAATACTTACTTTTTTCAAAATGGCGGATGTACATGTCATACGCGGAGGATGCGAGCATTATTGCCAAAATTAAAGAAAAACACACACTAAAATATATAGAAAACACAAAAAATTATTAGAACATAAAAATCCTTACATAACCTAATTTTTGTTTGTGTTTGGTTGTTGTCACATAGTGACGTCACAGAAACTTACATTAAAATAATATCCCCCGTTGTAATTTTCGGATCTTGAGACGGTGAATGGCACAAAGTTTCAGTAAAAGATAAAGGTAAATCCAGGGCTGATTTTACGATAGCGTTTAAATCCTCGGCTGAGCATGCGTCAGGTGCGCACAATGCCCATTGTAAAGCAATCTGAAATTATAAACAAGAATTTTCAGTTACACATTATATTTGTTTTATAATGAAAAAAGTATTTTTGAGGTTAATTGATTTAACTCAATATTAATCAACATAGAATCATTGTACGAAAATGAAATTTGTCAGAAACAACATTATTATATTCGATGTGAATTAACTTGCAGTTGGAGCAATTAATTTTAATTAAACTCATCAGCAACCCTTTAATTTTAATTAAATCGCATCGCGTCTATCGTCAAACATGCGATGCGTAAAAATCGCCGCGAGCAGGACAAGCTGAAAACATTGAAAATTTTCGAAACCGACAGGTTGCGCGTCATTAATGCATCGTTTTATTAAACCGTGATTACACACTGATGAAGCGGAATCAAACGCGAACGCCGGAATTTAATAAACAAACACGGGGATTATCGCCAAATACGCCAAAGTGGAGTGTGCAGACTGAGTTGAGTTCTGTTTGACGAGAATTTACTTTATTTACCATCATCGATAACGCGACACCGGTAACCAAATCACATTCCGATGTTAATTTTTCCGATAAGAAAATTCACGCCGCCAAATTTTTCATTTAACTAAATAATATGAAAAAAACGAAGACTTACGGTTAAATTAAATTTTCCTAAACAATATTTTCCGTTGATTAGCGCTGGGGGATTAGTTGGAGAGTCATTATCTTGACCATCCTGGTTACCCCAACGATTCTCATCAATTACGACATCCCGTATCGATTGACACTCGTCATACGCGCCTAGATTGTATATGTTGCCATCGAGTATCCCTGATTGTAACTTGGACGTTGCGTCAAACACTAAAACAAGAAATTTATTAGAATTTAATGAATCAATTAATAACTCTAATTAATTTTAATCATACACCATGCAAACTAAAGTTTTTTAACAAAAAATCCAAAAAATTATGAAAAAAGTAACAAAATGTATAAAATTAAAAGAAAAAAAACTTACTTTGTAAAGCCCACCAATCCATATTTTTTATAGAAAGTCCATAATAGACTAAAGCCTTCTTACACTCATCCGAAACACTAACATCTTTAACGTCAAACAAAAAGGTCGAAGAAAAATTTTGTAAACTTAAAATAATTTCACTGCGTTTCAGAATTTCGGTTTGATTTAACCCCAAATCTGAGTATGCAACACTCAAAACACAAAACCCCACTAACCAATTAAAAAACTTCATGTTTTTTAATTTAAAAATATTAATAATGATCTTAAATTTTATATAGTTTTGAGTTGTAAGCACGTTTTGTTTGTAATTTTAATTGACAGTGTCTGTACGTCTTGATCGTGCAATTGTGCAAGCGTGGCGATAATCAACGCATATATACACATCGATCGCGGGTCGTTGAGATTTCTAATTTGATAATTAGAGGCGACGCGGAGCGGTGGCGGCGGTGGCGAGCGTTTGATTCATCATGACGGGTAAATTTTTTGTCGATTGTAACTCTCGTGCGTCGCAGCCAACTGGGAATCCACGCTGAACTATTTCGAGGACTTGACTCAGGTGTAAATCCTTGAAAATCTTCGCTACAAAATAAATTATTAATTTTTAACTTTATTTTAATTACAATGGAACTTGACAGTCAGTCACTCACTGTGTGATATAAGTGTATACGTACGTATTGCTTATCAGTAATCAGTATTAAGTATTTATTTCAATATTTCAATATTTAAATTTTCACTTTTCAATATTTCAACATAAGTTTTAATGTTATTTATAAAGTTTTTTATATTCATACACTGTGTTTATGTTATTTTTGTTTTCGGTTATTTTTGATCAATATTACTAAATTTGGTATTAATTAATCACATGGTATTTTTAGTCCGATTGGAAATACCCAATTGCCTTGAGTGTATTCGAGTATGTAGCATTGTAAATTGTAAGTAAAGCACTTGAAATCGATGTTATCATTTTGTATTGTTTCGTAAATATTTCCATCATGGTGAAAAACACAAGTATTTCGAATATTACTCACTAATTTGTGTTTTTTGAAGTTTAAATAAGGCAAAAACAAATGGTACTTACGTTTGAACGAAAAACAAATATTGGTGTAGTTTCTACAGTTGTTACTCTTCCGTTATTACAAAAAAAAACGATAATTATTTTGTAATTTTAAAGGTTAAAAACGTGTTGCTGTTACAATGACGAGTGAAACACTGAAATAAAATAAAAAGTAAATTCAAGCAAGCCCTGAAAATCAACAACACCAAAAACAAATGCCATGCACATCGTCAACACCTTGAGTTATAACGCAACGAACAGAAACAAAAACTACTAAACAAGGATAGGAATAAAACAACAGCTTTCCAGATAGTGGCAAAAAAGCTGTAACAAATGAACGACGTGTAAACGTGCAAACTGATGCAAAGAAACAAGTTTTGATCTTTTGATAAAATAACAAACTCATTTACTCAATCATTTGTTTTTTCCAAGCTTTTGTAGCAAGCTTCCACAAATAAACAACAAACAGATTTCTTTATTTTGTTTGTCATTTCATCACTAGATGGCGTAAGTTACTAATTTATGAAACTAATTATTAAAATAAAGTTTTTCTTTGAATTTTTAAATTTTCCGTACAAATTCCACCGTCTGGTTTTCTTCCCAGTTCATTGTTGAACGTAAAATGTGAATCGTAAAACAAAAATCGTATAGAACCGGGAAAACTGTTGCTCGATTGAACGGAAAATCGCACCGACTGACACAATCGTCCTGTGCGACGACAGCATTCAGGCGCCTGTTCGTCCTTATCGTCTTCTCCGAGGCGTATTGTCCTTTCGAATGACGAATTTGTGCATTCTTCTTCATCCAATGCCCAACATTCCTCATCCACTCTGTGTCCGTCGACAAGTAATGTCGTAATATACACGTTGCTTCTTTTGTTTTTTGACGTTTTCTTCTATTTCCTTACGATTGTCCTGGAAAAACTTCATTGCATTTAAAATGTCAATGATATGCACCATTTTTATTATGATTTTTTTTATTCAAATGTAGAAATTCGTATGCTTGACTGCGTTTTACCTGCAAAAACCTGCGAGGATGAACAAGGACCAAAAAGGACTATTGCAAGTTTTAACATAAATTCAATCATGCATACTAATATACGTTTTATTAAAATTCAAACATTTTTTGGGGACAAAAATCTTGATTTTTTGGTTATGATCCTTGATCCTTGAACCTTAATCCTTAAATTTAGATCTTAACATTATTTTTAACAATAAATAAACTTTAAACCAAGAAGTAAATTTAAAAAAAAAATTAAGGATTATTTTTTCTCAAGGACGAAATTAAGGATCAAGGATTATTTGTTGTTTTTATTTTTTTTGTTTGTTTTAGAACGTAAAATAACAGAAACAATGAATATAAATAAAAATTTGACTCACAACGCGCAGAATCCTTTTCGTCCTGTTTCGTCCTGAAGGATTCGGATGCTGCCAAAGCTTCAATTCAGTACGCGCCGTCGTGTTGCAGCACTCGGTCGGATGTGCTCACGTCGTACAAACGCGTTTGCGTCGTAAATTCAAGAAAATTCGGAAAACTTTTAAGGATAATTTAAGGATAACCTCAAAAACTATTGTCTTTAAACGTTGCAAATTTAAACAAAAATTATTATACAGCTATTAATTAACCTACAATAAAAATAATTTTTTTTGTTGGAAAACTCGGAAAATTTTTTTGGAAAATTGGAAAATTCCGGAAAAATTTTTCCCAAAAAAAATTTTTTTTGTATCTAAATAATTAGTGTAATAATAAAATTTTAAGAAGTTAATTTAAAAAAAATTTTTGCGTGAAAGAAAATCCTGGAAAATTTATGTAAACAATTATCCTTAAAAACTTTAGTTATTTCAAGACTTGTTATCATTATTAATATGTAAATGTATTCTTCAGTGTGAGGCGAAAGTGGAGTAATAAATTTTTAATTAAAACTTGTGGAAAAACTGTGGGAAAACTCAAAGAAAAACTAAGGAAAAACTTCAACAAAAACTTTTTAATAATGTATTAAGTTAATAATAAACTTTATAAAAATTAATTAAAGTGTGTGTGTTAATAAATATAATATACGTGTATTAAAATAAAGTATTGTGAAAATGGAAAATTCCTGGGAAATTTTTAATATTATTAAGGTAAATATTAAATTTTTCACCAAAAAAATTGAAAAAATAAAGGTAAAGTTTTAACTTTAAAGGTTGGAAACTCAATGAAAAAATTATATAAAAAAGTTTTAGTTTGATGAAAGTTTTGTATAATTTTATCTGCTTGAATTTGATTTTTTACTGAACAGGATCAAGGAAAAACTCCAGGAGTTGTGAATGATTTAGTGACATGATGATTGCATTAGAAAGTTTGAGTTAAGTTCGATAACTCAATTTGTTTAGTAATTTATAACGCGTATAACTCCAGTCGTAATCAATATTTTTAATTGGTTTAAAGTTGAAGATTTAGAGGATTTAATTGGTTAACTAGTGACAAAGTTTTAATTTGTTAGTAATATAATTGTAATTTATAAAAATCAATTTGTGAAATATAAATAAAGTTTTTACTTATTTTCTCGTAAATTTTAATGATTTGTAAACTTTTGTTTTTGATTTAAGCGTTAAAATAAATGTTAGGAAAATCTTTTCAAATCACAGGGTGATAGATAATTTAATTAGCTTTAATTTGATGTATAATACATTTAAGTTTATTGTTTATTTCTATGAGTTATTTAATGATTTAATAAACAAAACATTAATTTTAGTCTAAAATTTTTTAAACTTTTTAACTTTGATTGTTTATAACTTTGAGTGTAATCAATATTTTTTAAATTTTCTTTTACTTAAATATAGAAATATTAATTGTTTATTTAATATTATTTTTTATAAATAATTTCCTAATATTTTTAAACAATTTACCAATAGTTTTAAATAAAAATACAAATTTTTATTTAATTTTTTTTGGGTATTTTTTAACTTTAACATTAAAAATAATAAATAATTATTTATATTTATTAATGTTTTTAATTTTTACCTAAAAGAGAATTTAATTACCTATAATTTTATGTATTTGTATATTAAAATATTTTAATATTTCTAATTGTTATATAAAAAAAACTAAACAATTTCATTTTATCCAAAAAATTTTAACCAAAAAAATCGTCAAAAATCTTAAGTTCAATGACTTTTTACACTTAATATTTAATTTTTATTAACTTTTAAGTGTGTTAAAGTTTACTAATTTATCAATAACAATAACTAACTATTGTGTTATTGTGTCATTGTGATTCTGTGACACAATTTGCTTGATTTGTCTTTGTGATTTTCGTCAATTCATAAATTCAGGACAACGAATTATAACTTGACAGCGATCCAACGAACCAACAAGCCAAGTTGCAAGCAAAGATAATGCCAGGTCATTTGTTGAGTCAGTGTTATCGTCTTAACTTGGCACAAACTGCTTAGATCTTGTTTTCACAATTTGTTAAATTGTTAGGTTAAAATCAACTTTAGGACCAAAAAACTTTAATTAAACAACATATAACGTAAATGTGAATTACTATACGTAAAAGTGTGGTTAATAACCTAAATATTGCAATGTTAAAATTAAAATTACAACAATTATTGTAGAAGTTATTAAGTTTTTAAAGACAAAATCCAAGAAAATTTATTTGCAAAAAAAAATTTAGTTAAGTTTTATAACACCCTGTAGAATTTTTTTGAAAAATGGTAAAAATTATTGAGTAGATACAGTTTGTAGAGAATTTAATATACTTTAAAATGGTTTTTGTTTCACTAAAATATAATTAATAGTTTTGAAGTTATTTAATTATTTGTTACTAAAAACAAAATGTAAGTTTTAGTAAAACATAATTATTTTTGTAATTACAAACATTTTTAACTTATGAATTTTTATAGTTAATTATTAATTGCTATTTTTAAATGTAAGTAAGTTTATTAGATTATATTTTTAAATATATAAAATTTAAAAATATTTATTGTAATAATAGTTATGAATTATTTAAATAAAAAATTCAAGTAAATTTACAAGAAAACAAAATTAATTTTTTGTTTTAACGCTTTGTAGATTATTAACAAATTATATTAAAATTATTAAAATAATTGTGGTTTATAGACAATTTATTTATCTTTTTAATGGTTTACGTTTAATTAAGATATAGTTAATAGTTTATGAGTTAAATAACAATTAGTTGACAAAAGCATAATAAATTTTTTTTAGAAAAATAATTTATCTCGAACTTAAAAATTTATAGCTTCTAATCTTAATTTTGTTTTAATATTTATTTAAAACCTAATTTTGCATAATTTAACTGGCTATTAATTAAAAAATAGTATTAATAAATCCATTAATAAACAAAAAAGTTATTAACAATTTTATCAATAAAAACATTTTTTTCTTAATTTTTTTTTTGTTTTTTTTAATAACTACTAAAAATATACAAAGTGTTTAGTAATATATATATGATTTAAATATATTTGGACCCAATAACATAATAAACTAATAACTCATGAATACATAACAGTTTTCATGCATTTCTAATGATGAGAATCATGTTTCGAAACTTAATAACTTTCGGATCATTGAATCTTCCAACATTCCGTCGGCGGCGTCTCTCGAATGAACCTAAATTACAAATAGATGTATTCTACGTCTAGTCGAAAACCAATTCAAGCCCCGCGCCGCCACCGCCGCCACGCCGTCACGGCTCACTTCGTATTCCGGTTAGAAATCGAAACGCACAAATGCATTATTCATCGCAATTATTGATGTCTCAAACAAAACCTAACTAACGCTAGAATAACGCTAGGAAATCAGTAACATAACCTCAAACCACAAAAAACACGAATGCTGTGTGTGCAATTTAGAGAGGTTATAAAGGTGCGGATTTCCGGACGGCGGTGGCGGCGCATGATAGTTAGCAGGTGTGTTCAACTTGTGCGATGACAGGCTGAGAGCGTAGAGGCCTTTCATCATGCCAATAAGGCAATGAGATGAGAACTTGGGGGGAATCAAGTTCGGTAACTTAGAAAACACAGTTTGTGTGAAATTCATCGTTTGTACACCACATTGATGGCTTTTCGTCTCAAGGACGAACTTGTAGCACTTGTTAAACGCGTATGATGACAAAGTTTGGTTAGGGTGGTGTTAGTTAATGCTAGAGTACACAGAATTCATGTTTGAATCAATTGTTTTGAGGTTAAATGTCAATTTACATATGGTTCTAGATGTAAATTTTAAAATATTTATGTTTGGGGTTAGTTTTAAGGGGTATTTTCCAAGTTGGTAAATTTTATTTTTATTGAGGGTTGTAGAGAATTTAATTAGCTTGAAATTGATATATAACAATATAATATTATTTATTTGTTACTATGTTTTATTTAACAATTTGTAACTAAATACATAAAATTTAATAAAGCATTATTTTTTTACATTTTTAACTTTGATTGTTTATAACTTTGTGAGTAATTAATATTTTTTATTTATCTTTTAAGTAATAGATAGATAATTTAACTTTACTTTTAACAATATTTTTTTTTAAAATTACTATTAGTTTATAAACAGTTTCTAGGTAGTTTTCTACAAAAAAAACACTAACTTTTAAGTTAAAAAAATTTATGTTTTTATGTTTCAACAATATATATCTTTAATATTAATTATTATTTTTAATTTTTTAAATCATACTTCAATAGATAATTTAGTAAGCTATCGATTCATGTATAACACTTTAATATTATTGGTTTTTTAGTATGATTTAATTAACAATTTTGTGCACAAAACATATTTTTTTATGTTAAAAATTTTTTAAAGTTATTAATTTAAATATTTATAACTTTGTTTGTAATTAGTATTTTATAATTATTTTTAATCATAGATATAGACAAGTTATTTGTGTAGTCAGAATTATTTTCAAAAAAATATTTATATTTGTTTATAAACATTTTCTAGATGTTTTTCCATAAAAAAACACCAATTTTTTTAGGTAAAAATGTAATTGTTTCTAACTTTACCATTAAATATCTTTTATAATAATTATTATTTTTAAATTTTTTAAAGTGATATCAAATAGATCATTTAATTGGCTATTTATTGATGTATTAAATTATTAAATTATCATAATATTTAACCCTTAAATCTTAAATAAAAACCAGAAACCAATAATAACATTTTGTGTTTTTTGAGGTTAAACTTCGTTTAAGATAACAAAACCTCAAATCTCGTTAAGAAAAAGAAAACTAACAATCATCCTACCCTTTATCAAGCCACACTAAATTCTGGCATCCCTAAATTGGCACCGAGTCAAAATTAAATGACAAAATGTGTGCCGTATGCCAACGCGTTCCAGCATGTCTTATTCTCTTATTCGATTTCGCCTATTGCCAACCCCCAACCCCCTCAACTCGTTGGCACCCTTTGTACCCATTGCACTCATTGGTTTCGATCGCAAACACTTCGCGTTAATGACGACGCAGGGTGCTCATTAATACGCCAGTGGTATACCGGCTTGGATTACAAAACATCCCCTAACCCACCAACCACCCCCTCTGGGGTAAGTTCACACATTTCGTGTTTGTTGCCGAGATTTAGCGAATAAAATCAAACAAAGATGAATTTATGCTGCGTGAGTTGCCTATAAGTGTTACGGGTAGTTTTAAGGTTAGGTTAGTTAGGTTAGACGATCAAAAACTCACACTGTATAGACGTATAGGGAGTAAAGTAGAGCAAGCTGGGAGATTATGTCGGATTTAACGCGCAACAACACGTCGCGCGCGGAAATTTGATACGCCTGCGTTTGAGGGTTGTTACAGGGTGGTAGGGTGGTTAAAGGTTGACGCCGGGCCAGATTAGTTCGCGCCGGTGGTCGTTGTGGTGGTAACAGTAGCAGCGTGAATGAACACTGGACGAAAGGGTTCAGGTTCAACCACCACCAAGAGATGATAGATATTAATTTTGGAGCGATTTATGGGCTTCGATTTTGTATTAAATTACGCAATATAACCTATAAGACATAATCTAACTTTATCTACAATATGAGTTTTTTTATTACCATTTTTGTTTATTGTTTTAAGTTTAACGTTAAAAAACTACCTTAAAACAATCAATAAAAAAATTGGTTATATTTTATATTTATAAAGAATTTAATTCGCTATAAAACGTATAAATTAGTTTTTAGTTTAAATAATTAGTTATAAAGTTATTAATTTTTTAAACTCACAATGCATAATTTTTTTTTAGCCTATAATATTTGTTGTTTGTTTTTTTAATGCAATTTTTCTTATGTAAACACTCTGTATAAAATATTTAATTATTACTAAACGATAGATAATTTAATTAGCTTTAAATTAATGTATAAATATTATTAATTATCTAACAAATTAATTGAGTTATGGATAATTTACTAAAATATTGCCTACTAAAAAATTTAATTTTGGAATACAAATTTTGTGTTTTTTATGATTAAATTATTAATAACTTTTAAAGTTTTTAGTTTAAAAATTATAACAAAAGTTTAAATTATAGCCATTTAAATATTCTTTAGGATAAAAATAGTTTAAATTTTTATACTAAGTGATTTATTATGTTTTTGGGATGTTAAACATAAACACTACACTACATTTTTTTCTAAGTCATTAACAAAATAAAAGAGAAATTAATTAATATCTTCTAAAGTAATTATATAAAATTTATAAACTTTACATCAAATTATAGGCAATTAAATTCTCTACAACATAATAATATTGTTTATATTTATAGTGAGTGTTACAATATGTTAATTTAACTTTAAAACACAAAAAGTAAATTTGTAACACTCAAATTTTTACTAAATTGTTAATGAAATCAAAGACAAATTAATTCATATCTACTAAAGTTTTAACGTAAAATTTATAACTAATACATCAAATTATAGCTACTTAAATTCTCTACCCACAAAAAATGATTAAAATATTCCTAGCTTATATTCCACCCCTTTTTTTACATTTAACTTTAAAAAAAAACTTTTAACACCCAACTTAAAAATAAAAATTTCAACCAAAGTTAAATTTTTATTATGAAAATGATTAATTACGCACCGTGTTTGTATGATGCACATGCTAAGTATTAATAAAGAAGTTAATGAAAAACGTAACATTGAAAAGTCATCAAGCCATCCATGCTTTTTCCGCATAATGCGTTCGTTTATACTTTTACGAGCAAAATAATGCGAAAAGTGGGAAAACTTTAAGGAAAAAAACGTGCGAAAAAAAATTAACAAAAAAATAACAGCACAGCCACCTCACTTTAGCTTCGATGCGGTCGTGGTGCAAAGAGTGAAAATATAAAAAAAAGAAAACGTATTTAAAGAAAAACTCACCAAAGAAAAACTTTTCAGCAAGTGATTATCAAACGCTTGGTTAAGCGCTCACATTTTCCGGACTTTCCACGCCTTTTACCACTCGGCTTTTTACGTTTTGGGTAACTACCCTTTTCGTGTCTATCTGTGTTACATTGAACAACTCGTATCACTTGTTTTACTTTGTTTTATTCCAAAATCAAACAAAACAAATTAAAACGAAATTAAACAAAAAACAAACAAAGGAAAACATATGATTTCTAGTAGGCATTGGCAATCAACAAACTTAAAAAAAAACAAATGAATAACAACCGGGTTTGTTTTGTTTTATAAGAAGTCAAAGTTTGTTGATTTTGTGAAATAAAACAATTGACTAACGCTAGTGTGCAAGTAAATACAGATAGTTTATGTTTTGTTTTGTATTGAATTTTTACAATCACAAACTTAACTTTCCCCCACCCAAAAAAAACCAAAAAACAAACTAGAAAGTCATAGCATTGAGAATCACCAAATATAAAAAACAAATGAATAATAAATAACAACCGCGTTTGTTTTTCTTGAACAACTCAAAGTTTGTTGATTTCCTAACACAAAACAATTGACAAAAATGTAAACCAAACTAATTCATATTTGGTTTTGTTTTCTTTTGTTTTATATAATGACAAACTTAACCTTAAAAAAACAAAAATAAAGTATATGCACTTTTCTTATATGCTCTTGTAAGAAGATAATAAAAATTTTGTACGCCACATTATCGTTTTCGTGGCTTGTATATTTAATGCACGCATACATCTTATTTATGCGCTCGTAAAGAAAAAAAGACAGCGGCAGCGAATAGATGGCGTTGCATATGAAGAATGGCCGCCGAGTGCGAATACTAAACGGATGTTTGGCGCGTGGAGGCATGCACAGGACCTCGCATTAAATATACATTAAATAAGCGATTCGCGGCACGCTCGCAGGACGCATCGCGCCCATCGTTTCCTGCGATGACATAGACAACGAACGGGCAGGACGCAGGATTTCCAACTCTAAGTACCGCTTAAATTAAAAGACTTTTTGATATACGATTTATATTACAATTAAATTCAAACATTCAAGGATACTTTCGTCCTTAAATTTTAAATCTTCAAAAAAACTAAACAAAAAAAAGAACTCTACAAATCTATAAATCACAATAGCACTAAATATCCTGTCCGATCTTAAAACTCCATGAAAATAAAATCCTGTATATCCCACGTGTGTGTGAGTATGGCGTATCGTGTGGATATCCTGCAGAGATCCTTCGTTTCGGATGAATTAAAGCGTGTTCATCCGTATCGAAACAAAAAAAACAAAAACAAAACAAAACACGAAACAATTGAAACGCAACACTAAACTTTTGTTTACGTGTGTTTGTGTTGTGTGTGTGTGTGGCGACGTCGTAAAAAAACAAAACAAAAACAAAACAAAGGAAACTCGTTTATTAATATAGCGGTGAGGAAAGAAACAAAACAAAAATATTATCACTAATACTCTTATAGAGGGTTCTTATCCACCACGAATGCGATTTGATGCGTCGTTTATCTTATTCCCCCACATATCTCGTGAAATACGGATGAAATGCAAGACACTTGATGGATTGAGCCGTGTACAAGTCTTTCGAAATTCAGACCGAGACCGAGAATTGAATGAAACCCGACCAACGTGTGAGTAATCATTAGAAAAACAATGGAAGAAGATGTAGAAAAACATTTTTGAGTTAAACAATGATTAATGATTTTTAAATTAAGAAAATAAAAGAAAATTTAAACAAAAAAAATACAGGGTGTTTTTTTTTCCGAAGAGAAATTTAAGGTTATGTTGTTTTTTAAGGTTAGGTTAGGTTAGGTTAGGTTTGGTTGGCAAAGTAATGATTTTTGGGTTTGTGATGAACAAATACAGAGTGTTTTTTAAGAAAAAAGAATTTAAGGTTATGTAGGTTTTTTTATAGGTTAAAGTTGAAATTTATCAACGTAATAAATAAATTCCCAACTTTTCCGGTTGTTTTGTGTCGGAACTTTCACTTGTCTACAAAACGCGACTTTAGGTCGACAAGTTTTTGGTTTACGAGAACATAAATCACGATTCGTTTTACATTTTCATATAAATCATAACCAAAAACTACTTATTGTTCTTTTGTTTTTTTTTATAACAAACAAAACAATAGCAGTCTTTTGTTTTTTTTGTTTTTTGTTATTTTTTATACTCTAACCTAACTTAACCTAACATAACCTAACATAACCTAAAAAAGTAAATCTTAAATTGAAATCAGTACAATGGCACAGCATAAACATGTTTTTGTTTTTTTGTTTTTTTGTTTTTTTTGGTTATGTTGCGTTTCTCTCTTGTTTTTGCATATAATGGCTGTGATGTAAAAATATAAAAAATATGATAACATAAGAAAAACTCACGCGTATTCATCAAGCCTAGAGGGGGCGGTGGCGGCATCGTCGGTAAATCTGTTTCCACCGGATAATAAAAAAAGTTTCCTAAACATCTGTAAGTAATGCAGACAAATTTGTGTGTGCACGCAACATGTCGACGTAAAACATTTATCTTCGTAAAAATAAAAAATTCAAAACACTGAATATAAATTTTGTATTATTATAATTTTTTTCTTTAAATTTTAGCGACGCGAGTAATGTAATCGTAACACTGCGAGTTTTTGTTTTTGTTTTTGTTTTGCAACACAAACAAACGTAGGAGGCTGGTGTTTGTTATGTTTGAGGAAAGACAGAAAAACAAAATGTGGTTTCACGTTGAATAGATTGCGATAGAAACAAAACACTTATCATATAGCGAATGTGTGTGGATGCAAGGGCGACTTCGATTCGTGTTTGTTATTCGTTTGTTTTTTTCACTGGCGTCGAACCGAAACAAAATAAAATAGTTGGCGATGATGATTTCAAAGCGTTGTTTTTCATTTGTTTTTTTATGTTGTTGACGTCGGCTGCTATAATATCATTTTAATTTTTGCGATTTGCAGTGCAGTCAACTTTGTTACGTTACGGCGTCACCTTGTTAGGTTATTGTGTCGTTCAACTTGTTAGAGTTAAGTGTTCCAGGATGTGGTGGTTATTATATTTTAATAAATAGGTGAGTTATTAGTTTTATTATTATGTAAGTTTTTTGTTAATTGCGCTATAAAATAACGTAAATTGTCTATTGTGGCGTGATCGACGTCGTGAATTGTTAATTGTTGATTGTTCGCAATTGTAAAAGTCACGAACTTTGGTTTTTGGTTCATTGCCATTGTATAGTTTTCCGCTTTCAGCGAGAAAACTCTCATGGCTGCCTTTGTGTTGGCTTTATTTCTATTGTGTTCCCATTGCACCGCGTCTGCATTCAATACGAACGAATGAACGAACGCAACCAACTCGTTCGAGTAGTTGGAATAAAAGTACAATTTGGTACATTTCTTGATTTCGAGATCCCCGTTTTATCGCTTTTCATCACGATTTTTCTAGTTACTGATGGAAAGTTAGTTTTTTTGTGTCACACGCTTTGATGACGATTGACAATATAACAATTCACGCTTGGTTTATACACAATTTTCACAATTATTCATGAAAATAAGAAAAAAATTGGAAAATTTGGGAAATTTTTTGGAAAATTAGGAAAAAACTTAATTTTTTTTTTATTTTGTATTTAATTGAAGTACACTTATAGTGTAATAAATCAATATTTGTTGTGTTTTAGGAAAACCATCCATGTTGGACAATAACTATGAACAATTACCCCTACAGAGTAATTAATCATTAGACAAAGTTTCATTGTACACTTTACTGCTGGATCGTCCATTCTCAGTACGTGGTGTTTCGGTCTCGATAGTTTATCCACCTTCGTCTTCGCCACCCTTGAAACTCCTCCTTGCCACCACCTACAGCGGCTAAGACCAAAGACGTTGGGTATTCGACATCAGCAGCAGCAGCAGACTAGAGTTATGCGCTGCTTGCGATGCTCTTACGTGCCGTTAATTAATTACGCGCACGGCATACGTAATCAACTACCAAAAACAAAGAGAAATAAGTGAATAACATTATGAACATAAGGTATTGTTAGTTTTCAATTATTTGAAATTATACCGCTTGTTTATTAAAAACAAAGCAAAACAAAACATTTACACTTGGAGTAAAATGAAATTATTATTTAACTAAGAATTTTTTGCATTTTTACATTAATAATATTAGTAAAGTTTAGGATTAAAACAGTGCAGTACAGTTTAGTACACGCAGCGCCATCTGTGATGTAAATATTGAAGTTTTTTTTATAGTCTTCTAAAATTTTTTGTTCTAAATTTTTAGTATTTTTTGCATCTACTATTGGTTCGTTTGGTAATAGTGACGTAATTTCTACTTCAATACTTATTACACATATGTTCATACGAGTGTGCTTTTCCGGGAAATGATTTTCACATTGATATTAAATTTTTTTACACTTTTACTTCCAACAAATTCTATTTTGTATTAAATTTACAAAATAGGTGCTGTTACAACGTTATGTATTTTCAATTTGCACCACTACGGATTTTTGTTTTTTTGTAAATTTCAAAGCATGAAAAAAGCTGCTGTTTCTGCTCAATGCAGGATTATAGGATTACAGGTAAAAACGAAGTGCAAGCTGCAAACTGCGGAAAATTAATTCCACGCATTTGGTTTTATTATACATGAAAATCTTTTGTTGTTTTGTTTTTGTTTGAATTATTGTTTAAAACATGAAATTTTAAAAATTTAAAAATTAATTTTATTACTTTCGTTTTTGATAATCATATTTAAAATTAAAATATAAAATTAATTAATTAACAGATTTTAATGTTGCGGTATATTTTAGATAGACAATTAAATGATCTACCAAATTAAAATAACGTTAATGTTTAAATATTAATAATTTATTTTATAAAAATCATCAAAGTCAACATTTAGTTTGGAAAAATCAAATTTTTCATTTTTTTGATTGGCAACATTTGTTTTAATTTATAATAACTTTTTTGTTTTTAAACTTATTATTATTAACTAATTTTTATTTTAAACATTAATAAATTATTTATCATTCGTATTAATTCAATATTAATCCTACTTATAGAAATAATTTATATTTATATTTAAAGTAGAGTGTTCAAAAACTGATCAAAATTTATTTAATGCTAATATCAATTTAAAAATTTAAATAACAACATTTTTAATAAACAATCTTTAATTTGTTAAATTTTTTATTATAGCCAATAAAATGTATAATTTAACCTAAAAATTTCATATTTGCAGGATGTAAAATAAAATATCCAGGACGGTTTAAACAGGACTCAACTTTATTTTCGGTAAAATTTAATTTTATTTAATATTTTATTATTTTTTTCTATTTTATCTAAATTAAAGCTACCTACTGTGTCGTCGTTAAAGTAATCCTCTTTTCCGCAATGGATTTAAACTTTGTAAAGTAACTTTGCTTTTCCCGGATTTAATGGCGGAAATTCACCATTTATTTATTTACCAAACAAGTGGATAAAAAGTTTGCACCGCGCGTCGTACGTCGTTTTGATGCAATCAGGACGAACTCCCAGGAGACACCGCAATGCAAGCGCCTGAGCACACGTTCAACATTTTCTTCGTTATCCTGTGTTTTTCCTTTTAACAATTTTCTTATTTTCTACCTTTGTACAACTATACACGTGTTTGTACACTGATATTATTCATGTTCTTGCATCCAAATGTCTAGTTGTGACTATCTGTTACATCAACGTGTAGATTTATTTCCCGGAAAATTTTCTAGATTTTCCCGAGTTTTCCACACATTTTAAAACTAGTTTTACTGGAAAACTTACATTTTAATTGTTTTATTCATAGAAATTAAACAAAAAAATTTAAATGACGAAAAATTTTCCGGAATTTTTCACAAAAATTTTCCGGAATTTTCCACAAAAATTTTCCGGGATTTAAAAAAAAAATTTAAACACAAAAAAATTAGATGTAATTAAAAAAACATTTTAAATATTTATGACAAAATTTTCCACATAATCATAAATTTTCCGAGGAAAACAAAAACCATTACAAAACATTTTCACAATTTCCATTTTACAATGCGTAATATCTATTGTGTCATTCCAAAACTTAAATTGCATCGAGTTATGATCGCATATATAATTTATAGGGCGTTAATTCCGCTATGTCGGCCATTTTGATTTGACATATTGACATCAACATAAATAACACGCGTGTAACTACAATAGTTAATTGCTTGTGCATGATGCTGGCTTTATAGCTTATTGATTTTAATTAAATCTGCCTAAATTTCATTACAAAGCATTAAAATTTAATTATTCCCCCTTTGGCACGCAATATACTATTTTTTATTTAAACAATTAAAAACAAAATGTACAACAAAATTCCATTTTTGTCTATAAACTCTAAAGTCAATATAAAAGCTAATTTTTTAAAATAAAATATTTTTTAGGTCAGGAAAATTTTCATGCATTTTCCGGAAAATTTACCACAATTGATATACGATGTGTTCACCGCATGAGGATGCCCGCAATTGTGGATTGATTGATGTTTGCCATCACAGGGAACCATTCTTCATTCGCGTCATTGAACATTACTTTTCTCAATGCATTTCCCTTCACATCTCTTTGGACTTTTCCGCGTTGGAGTAAAGTGCAGTCATTTTCAAAGCTCCTGTCGATTTTCGACGTTTTTCTGACGTTGCTGCTGTACATATGGAAAAGTTAATGCAATTTTCAGAGTATGCAAGTTTCGTGTTGGGAAAATGAGGAAATTTCGAATAGGAAATTGGAATTAGCCGCATTGTGTATATATTGTGTTGCTTTGGGAATATAAAACTAATTTGTCGGTTTTTATTTCGATGCAAATGAGCAGTTTTATCAAAAGGTGCATTTTCATTGGAAAATGGGAAAATCGATTTTTCGTTTGTGGGAAGATATTGTTTGATGTGTAGTTGAATGGGTTTGAGTGGAAGCCAAATATATGTCATTTAAGTAAAAGCTTTGTGAGGAATATCGGAAAATTTATATTTAAAGGTAATTTTAGGTTAAAAAAATTTATGAACAATTTTATTGATTTTTGATTTTGTGGCTTCTAATTAGTATATTAAATTAGGTAATTAACAAAATTTAGTTTTAATTAAAGGAATAAATAGAGGATTAAATTGTCCTTTAAAGAAAAATTAAACGAAGACTTTATTATTTATAGTTTTTTTTACTAAAAATTATTAAAGTCAAGGTTTTACTCAAAAAATTAAAATTTTTATTTTTTAATTTTTTAATCACTACTTTAAATTGAGATAACTTTTTTCTTTATCAACAAAATTTTTTTATTTAAATTTTTTCTAAACCACAATTAAACTGTTTATTTTGTATAAAATTTTTAAATTAATCCATACAATAAATAATTTTTTATTGTTGATTAAAGTAGTGTGTTCAAAATTAGGAAAAAAAATTTGTTAGTTTTGTAGTTATAAAAAATGCTATAACTAATTTTTTTATTAACCAAATTTATTACACTTAATTTTTTTAAATAGCCAGTTAAATGAGTAATGTTATATGAAAATTTAGTCCTTGTAGTCCTTAAAGTTTAAACTCCAGGACGATATGAACGAAAATATACTCATAACAAAGTCGTAAAAAAATTTAAAAACATTTTTTAAAATAAACTCTATCCTAGTTCTTGTTGTTGGTATCCTATATATCGTATAAAAAGGATTGCGTGCGATGGCGCAAAAGATATGAAAATATGAAAGGATGCAGGACGAGGGTGGAGATGTCAAGCATTAAAGACGCCACAAACTCGTCATTCATCAACATCGCAACGAGTGCGCACAAGTCTGCGAAAAAGTCTGGTAAAATCGAGCGGAAAGCAAAACACGGACTTGTCGGGCTGTCGCGCATCCTGGAATAAGGACACGTGAGACGCAGCGTCACGCATCGCCGACATCGGTTCAAGCGGTTCAAGTACACCAGAGCAAGATTGATGTCGGGCAAAATACATTTTTTTCGGAACCGAAATTTTCTCGTCCTGGAAAATTATTTCGTCCTGAAAATTTATACTTTGGTGAGAAAACATTAAAAGCACAAAGACCATCTTAACAGTATTTAAAACTTTTGTCGCAGAAATAAGTTTTTTTTACGGAAGGTCGAAAAAATAATTTTAAGGACGAAAAATTAATTTTGAGGGTTGACATTTTTAATACTTGATTTTTCTCAAGTTTTTGTAACGTAATTTTATCTTTTCGAAATTTGTGTGATTATTTTATTTTTCGTCCTTTTTTCGTCCTTTTGACGTTTTTCCGTTTTGTGCTCTTAATTTGCGCATATCGAACATCTTTCAGTGGCGTTTAATCTGATGGATATTAAACTTCGCTTTGAAAGGATTTTCACAAGGATCTAATTTCCTTGAGAAAAAATCGTCCTTTAACACAAACAAACACGTTTTAAGTTAAAGGACCCTGGATTTATAAAGTCAATAAAGAAATAACCCGGAACTTAACTCTCAACAAAAAAATTTAAATTTAAAAAAAAATCAGGATCAAGGATAATATTGATTTTCTTAATTTTTATCTATACCAAGATGAACTTTATATCGGTAAGTTTATGTAAACAAAATTTTGTTAAATTAAAGTTGTAACTTTAAAAGTTATGACAAAAAATATCAAATTTGACGTCAACAATCCCCGCTAGGTGGCGCTGCAAAAATGTTAAGTTTTTAATTTTTTTTTTTAGATTTTTTTTAAGGTAAATGAATACTGAACTGTGGTTGGAATCAATGCTCGAATAACGTGTGAAAAATCAAGGAAAATTTATTATCCTGGACACTTTTCTTGTACTTGTATTTTCCTCACCACTCAGAGTGCAACATCAAAGGCGTGCCGAGCCGGCGTAACAAGAAATTAAGTGCACTCACATGCTGCGGCACTAAAAATAGAAAATCTGGAAATCCATAGTATACAAGGGTGGAAAATTGTGGAAAACTGTGAAGGAAAAACAGACGTAAATAAAGCAACAAGAAAAAATTAAAAAACCGTGAGTGTTGCGAGGTTAAAAAAAATTGCATTAGTGGATTTACAAAAAAGTAGAAGGGTTGACAATTAAAGGGGTGAAAAAAAAATTAAGGGGTAAAATTTAAAAAATATTTTTTTTCAAAACTAAAATATATTTTTTTTACAAATAAGAAAAAATTAAAAAAAATTAAAATATACCACCCCTAAATTTAAGGGTTGAAGGGTGGTTGATATTTTTTACACCTAAACGTAAGCCATTATTCATTATTGTTTTGTTTGAGCCTTTCAACAACAAGGATTATAGCTTTTTTTCATTGTCACAGGACGAATCAGGATACGCAGGACAAACGATACAGATCCTAAAGTTTATATGCCACATAAATAACAATGACACATACATAACGTCCAACTGGGTCAGAGATTTATTTTTTTTCTATAAAAAAAGTAAAAAATGACTTAATAGAAAAACGAATTTTTTTTTAGTAAAAAAGATTAAGTTTGTTTGTTACAGGATAAAACACAAACTAATAAAGTTAGGGGGTTGAAAGTTTTTATGTAACAAGCTATGTTCTGTGGCTTTATTTTAAAATTTAAAACAATAATATTTATAACAAATTTATTAAGTTCTGAATTTTTAAACAAAATATTTGATAAATTTTAATAAAGTTAGAAAAAAAATTTTAACTTTCAGAGGGTATAACTCTAAAAGTTTTAGTTTTATGATTATGAAATTATTTTTAGTAATAAATAATTTAATTATCTTCAAATAGAGACTATGGATACTTAATTTAAATAATTCAAAATTGCAATATTTGAGTTTTAAGTAAAAAATTAAAATTTTTCTAATTTCACTTAAAAATTTTAAAAAATTGAAAAACACCCTGTATAATTATGTTAGGTAAAAAAATGTAATCCCAGCAAATAGATAATTAAATTCTGCATAAATTTGTTATAGGTCACTATTACGCTAAAACCCCTAGTTTACCCTTAAATCACAAAAAACTATCACAACACACTTTACTCAGTAATTCCAGAATGTACAAAGGATAATTACACGTAATTTTTATATAACTCCCAACTTTACAATTAAAAATTAAAACAAGCATTAACATTACACCACTCATACTTATTTCCACCCTCATACACTTACTCGGACTCAAACAAAATATAATTTTCATGAAATATCCTGAAATAGTTAAGTACGCTTATGTGTACCGTAAAGTCCTTGCAACGCACGAGCGAGCTTTCAGCCATAATCATAATAAGCGCCGTCATTTAAATAAACATTAAATGTGTTTAATGTCTCTAACAATAACCCGCATGCACACGGCTAGCGCTGCATTTCTGGTTCATTTTCATAAAAGGGGATGAAAATTTTCCGCCCTCGTGGATAGCTATTGCGTAAAATTTTAATTAAAACGTCAATATTTTATTATTAACATTTACGTTATAATTATGTTTCTTATTTGCGTATGTTTTATGCAATATACAGTGTGTTTGAAAGAAGGGGTGAAACGGTACTGAAATACAAGTTGGGCTAAATCGATAGGGAATTTAATTTATAACATTTTTTATTTAATGAACTACTATGCTAATGTTGATAGTTTTTTTTTTATTTGCATAAAACAGAAAATAATTATTTTTGTTAATTTTTTTTATTTTTATTGCACATCGCGTCGCTGCTAATTGAAATAATTAAAATGCGCATGCACAATTCGTTCCCACATGAGTCGGTATTTTTTATGCTTTTGACAGGATATGTCCTGCGAGCCCTGCAGGAATAAATATTAATTGAACGCAACCAACAATGCAAAATGCGCTTGTGGGTAGTAAAAAATTTCGAATTAAATTTACTAACGATTCACGCGCGTCCTGTGAGTACCACTGGGGGTAGATAGTGGTAAATAATTTAAATTTTTGTTTATTTATTAAAAACAAACAAAACATAGATGAAAATTGTAAAAAAATACATTTTTTTTAGTTTTTTGTGTTAAAATTTTTTAAATTGTTTATAACAAAAAAACTATCAACAATAGCCTATATGTTTATTAAATAAAAAATGTTTAGAATTAAATTCTCTATCGATTTAGGTAAAGTTATATTTCAGTACCCTTTTCACCCCATAGTCTAAACACTCTGTATATTTTTAAAATTCAAATTTTATTCATTACTTTCACACCCTATCAAAAAGTTTATATCACACAAGTTTTATTCTTTGAAAGAAAACCCTATAAAATGCTAGCAAAGAAAAATCAAGTTTTGCAGGAAAATTTTCCTGAATTTTCCGAGTAAGTTTTCACATTTCCATAGTTTCAGACTGTGCACAAAGCAATCGTTTATTTGTACGTAAACACAAGACAAACATCGCTTTATCAAACGCATGCAGCCTTTGCAGGAAATCTTCATTTTCCTTAGCGCATCCTTGTTTTTCTAAATTTCACATGCCGAGTAGACAAACTCGGTGTTTATCGTTTTTGGTAGCTGAAACTGTTGTGCACAGCAGCCAGCAAGACAATTGCATCAAGAATAATAAACATGTTGCACGGTTTTCTGCGTTATCCTTGCAAGACTCGGCAGGATATGCAGGATATGTGCGGAGTATAACAGGAATAGTACATTATGGAAATTTGCGTTAGAGTAAAATGTGAAATGTACAGCGCAATCATGCTAAACGCTGTCAGAATGAAAACCATACTAAATATGACGAATATTAAGGATAACGAAAGGACTAAATATTAGGGGTACTTTAGAATATTAAAAAAAATTAAGACTGATGTTTGTCATTCATAATATTTACATTTTGTATTTTTAAAACATTAATTTTAGGTATTTTTATATATTTTTTTAATTTTTAAAATTTAACATTGGGTTTCCCTATGTTCACTTTGGAAACAAACAACTTTAAGTGCAGATTACTCAAAAACTAAGCATTTTAGCTAGGTAGTGCTTTATATAAAACATTATTAAAATTAAATTCTTTATCGACTAGTACTGAAATAAAATCTCCAGGACCGAATTTAAAAATTTTAATTTTTTTAATTTTTTAAAAAAAATTTTATTTTAAATTATTAATATTTGTATACCATAAAATATTATTGGTAATTTATATTAATGTCTTAGAAGTATGAACGCATCAATAAATATACGCATAAAATATATTTTGATGTGGAAATCGTGGGCGTTAATTTGAAGCCACGTGACGCAAATAAATTTCGAATTTATTTCGTTGCAAAGTTGGTGAATTTATCTACCACACCGGATTTTATTTATTTATTTACGCCCGGTGGCTCGTAAAAGCTCACACCGGACAGCCATGACAGCCCCACAAACGTTGCTTTTACGAGCCGGATGTTGACGATAAGATGATTTAATCCACGTGGAAAATAAATAAAAAGTAAATAAAGCCGCCGCGACAATAAAATTATTTTGTGTTACGATTTAAACTTTTTTTGTGAACACTTTGTATATTTTTTGGACACACTGTATATTTTGTGGTTAAAATTTTTTTAAGGGAAATATTCAACAATTTAATTCGTTGTGGTTTTATATGAAATGAAAACATAAAAACGTAGATTAATAAATTTTAGATTGCGTCAAGAAAAACAGTGTAATTTTCCGGTTTTCACGATTTTCCAGCCTGCCAATTTTCATTGTGCCAATTTGCTATTTCAACAACAACGCAATAGGCAAGCATTCAGGTGAAACGTAACAAAACAAATCAACTTGATTGTTATCCTTTTTTTGTATACAAAGTGTTTTGAAAATTTTTCCGGAAAAACCGGATTTTTTTTGTTTAATTTTAAAAAAACTTATATTTGTTAAATTTAATTTTAATTATAAGTTTGGTAAAAACTGGAAGAAATATGTATACAAAGTGTTTAAATTCCGGAAAATCCGGGAAATTTTCCCGGAAACACTCTGTATATAATTCAAGTAAATTCTTTCCTTCATTCACATATTTCCCAGTTGATTTACCCTTTTTTGTTGTATTCACTTTTTCATTCGTTCAAACATTTCCCACCGCGTAATCCTTGAGGAATCGTGAAAAATTAAATCATGTTTGTTGAGACTTTTCCGACAAATTTTCCAACTCACGAATCGAAACTTGTGTAATAAATGATTCGGACATTGTTTGTGTGTGGTATATCGACTGCCCGGAAGCGCATTTGAATATTCATAAATTGTGTAACAAGAGTTTTCCGCTTTTCCGGTATTCCACAAATTTCCCAAATTGTGTTTTACATTTTCCATATTGTGTGTGCATTATTAGCAACATGATGCCTTGCTACAACAATATTTTGCGGTTAATTTTAGGCGAACACCAAAACTAAAATAAAAATATACCATGTGTTCAAAGTGGGACCAAACGGTACTGAAATACAACTTTGGTTTATTCGATAGAGAATTTAATTATAAACAATTTTTATTTAGGACAACATATCAAAATTTTTAGTTTAAAAAAAGTTATTAACAAAATAATAATTTAACACACTGTAGGTAATTTTATGTTAAAATTTTGATTTGGTAGTGTTACTGAATTAGATTAATTTTATTCTGAAGCTTTGTAACTTGCTGGACGTTAGTTACGCAAATCATTAAAAGTTTCAACACAGATGGCGCTGTATACGGATTCATAGCTATTGTTCACTAGGGGCGCTGTAGTCACGTAGGAAATTACCACGTAAACAACTATTGTTTGAATTCTATTGTGGCATAAAGTTCATGATCCTTAAAACTTAGGTTAAAGTTCGCGGTTTTAGTTTCAACCCTTAACGTTAATTTCAATTTTAACAATACGACCAACACAAAATTAAAAAAATTAAACACATTAACTCTTTAGGAATATTATTTACATTAAAAAAATTAACAACCCTTCAATTATTAGTTTTTCAACCCTTAATTTTTAGGGGTGAAATTTTTTTTTGGATTTTTTTTAGTTGATTTTTAGAAATAAGTTTCTAGCGAATTTCATTTCTTAAGGACCTAAGAGGGTGTGTCCGGATGCTTAAACACACAATAGATGGCGACGATGTCGATGACACAAAAACAATATTAGGCGTCAATTCAATTTAAACTTTAATCAATTTTGCGCACCCCCAGTCCTCCATTCAATTACGCGCAATGCTGTGTGTTGTGTTGATGGCCGATCACAATCATGAGCCTTAATTAAATATTCATCAACTTGTTTGCCATTTCGACTCAAGCACACCGAACTGGTTCAAACAAAGTTCAATACGATGCTTTTTGTTTTGTCCTGCTACGCTGTTCATTTCCAAAGGATTTTAATGAAAATTTTAGGGGATGTTTTTTAGTGTATAGTTGAAGAGGTAGCAAAGTTTAGTTATGATGGGGTTGTTATTTATGCCGCTAGAGGGTGTTAAAGTTTGTGTTGTGGTTTTAGTTGTAAATTTTATTGGTTTGTTGACAAAGTTCAGGATGCTGTAAGATTTTAGTTTTTGAAGATAAAAAGTTTAAATTTTAAACTTAGATAGCCAAAGGGGTTGTTTTTCTTATATAAAAATTATAATAATTTATTATGCGTAGTTTTTATTTAAAACGCATTTTAACAACTTAGTGATTTTTTGTAACTATTTTTCGTTTTTTGAATTTATCACCCTGTATAATAAAAAGTGTTAATTATAAATAATTGAAAATTTTACACAAGAAGAAAAATATGACTAACTCTTATGTTGCTTAATTTTATATTTGTACTATTAATAGTTTTCTCGCTAGGTGGCGTTAAGTAACTCTACTTTTTTTTCATCGAAAAAAATCTTCTTTTACTAAATAATTTTTTTTAAATATTATTTATTAAAATTTTGTATTCAAATTTTGAACACGTATACCTAATAAGTTATTCCGTCTTCATGCTTTATTTTGTTAAAATATTTTAATAACTCCGTCGGCTAGACGCTTTCAAAGATTGTTTAATTTGAGCGATGTTTTGGATTTGATTTCAAAAACCTGCGTCTACCCTTTTTGATTTTGATATGTGTCCCTAAAATTTCCGACATTGTCTTGGTGCGCTTGATAAATCTACTAGAAACATCAAAAAAGGATCTCAAAGGACTACGACGCATAACCTAAAAAGCCGTTAATAATAATTAAAAGCTCACGCAAACTTTTGCC
This sequence comes from Atheta pasadenae, assembly GCA_030264155.1. Classification (NCBI taxonomy): domain Eukaryota; kingdom Metazoa; phylum Arthropoda; class Insecta; order Coleoptera; family Staphylinidae; genus Atheta; species Atheta pasadenae. The sequence continues at coordinate 28,434 of JARJDS010023961.1, read as the reverse complement.
ATATTTTCGCATCGCTTTCCATTTGACTAATGACGCTTCCATCTTGTGTTTGGGGGTTGACGGTAGACGGTTGCGCTATTTTCACATGCATAGCCACGGGAAGCTTTTTGTCGTCCTGGGAAAATCAAAACTCTTTGAAAGTTCAACACGCTAACTTTTCTCGCGACGTCATTAAAAACGAATTCACCCACGGGGGTTGCAAAAAATGTTATGCATATAAATTCACTGAAGTTTATAATTTAGGGATAATAAAGGATTAAAATTAATAATTACAAAAAGATATAATTTATTCATATTTTTTAATTTTTTTACTTTAAGGGTGGTTTTTAGTGGTTAAACGCAATATTTATTAAATTTCAAGGGTTGTAAATTAAAATTAGGTTAATTATCTATATTTTATGTTAAAATATTTTTGTGATATAGTTTATAGTTTAGACGCTAGAAGGTTTTAAACATTTTGTTACATCTAACGCCATCTAGCGGTCAAAATACGAACAAAACCTAACTAAATTTCTATACAATACAAATAGTAAGTACCTAAACACATTTTACATGAAACTACCCTTTAAGGACAAAAAAGGACGATGAGACACAATAAAACAAAACAAAAAGTTATAAAAAAAAAGAAACAGTCGTTTGGCGCAAGCATAAAAATCTCCACCGGCGAAAGGGATGTTCACTCATACATACATGGGGTGTACTTTTAGTGTTTACACATGTTTCACCACTTTAGGACATCGTCGGTTGGTATACAGTGCGTTTAAAGTTTACTGAACTCGCGTGTAAAAATAACATTTTCCAAGGGGTGGTAACCAGTTGGTAGGACACTTTGGGGATGAAATGATGCGACGTTCACTAGCGGAGAGTGCATCCGAGGACAAACTTAAGTGCGACAGGACCTGGCGCTCTGCATAAAGACACAAATAGAAAATCTCAATGGGAATGAAACAATGGGGATGAAAAAAAAAAAGTTTAAAAAATCTACTAAAAAATTATTATCCTTAGTATATTATTTTAATGATCTTGTCATTTATTTTTTTTGTGATTTTTTTCCCGTGACTTTGTTGTTGATTTTGATTGTTTAATCCCGAGTCCTTTTTAAGGACTCATATTGGTTTGTTTTTACAGGATTTTATTTTATTTACAATTTTATACATTTCCACAAGCTGACAAGATGTTTCAAAGATGTTTTTGCATTTTTATCATATTTAATGTAAAAGGACGAGTCGAAGGACTCGAAAAGGACGAATACGTGTTTACCTGTGTATATTTACTTTTAGGTTTCCCAAATGAAATAAAATCAAATAAAAACAAAAAAACACATGAAAACATATATTTTTTAAGGATAATTTGAAGGAATTTAAGGACGACAGAAAATGAAAGGACTAAAATATTTTTTTCGGCTGTGAATATTACAAATTCGGTTTTCAAGTGTGCAAAGTAGCAATTTCCGCTACTTTTACTTTTCGTCCTGTTCGAAGTCTTGGTTTAGTCCTTAAAATCCTGATTTTAGTGAAATGATAAAAAAGGACGAAAGTAATGTAAAATACTTTATTTCAGTCGCGATTTAATTTCAACCTCACTTGTCATTTTGTTAAATTTTGGTTATTATTCGTCCTGCGTGTCCTTTTAAGGGTTAATTGAAATTTAGTCCTTTAAAATGCAATTAATGTGTCTTTAACTAAAATACGGAAATCAAAACTTGAAATATTTAATATATCCGATCCAATTTTATATTGGACTGTTATCCTTGAAAATTGAAAAAAATAACCTTACAAAGTCCTTTAAAAGAATTTGTCCTCAATTAAATTTATGTTAATGTTTAACTTATTCATCATTAAAATAATTTGTTTTTATATAAAAAAAAATTTAAAGGATAAAAGGAAATCAAGGACGAAAATGTTCTTGTCTTTAAATTTGTTTTAATTTTTTTCAACCTTTGATGTTTTGTAGACCGTGGCTAATTACAAGCCAAAAACATAATAAGAATCCAATTAATTCAAGTATACGTCCTTAGTCCTTAAAAGACTGAAAATATCCATAAAAAGTCTGGAACTGTCTTGGGTCTGTAAAAATTCCGTAAAAGTATCAAAATTAGTTGGCATTTGTAATTAGACCGAAAAAAAATTGTTGGTCAATTAAACATTAATTTCGTCCTTTTTTGTCCTTTTTTGTCCTTAATCGTCCTTGCTAGTATATTAGTCTTGTTTTTTAAAAATAAAATTATTCAGCTTTTAATATTAATTCTAAAGTTTTTTTTAATAAGAACCGAAAAATATTGGATAACCTAAAAAAAAACCGGTTAATCTAAATGAAAACCGGTTATCCGAGAAAAACCGGTGAATTAAAAAAATTAAGAAAAAATGAAATTTTGTAATTTAAAACTTTAAAAATCAATTAAACTGTTAGTTTGTTAGTTAAAGTGTTTTTAAACATAAAAATCCTTAAAGGACTCTTTCAGGATAATTCTATTATCCTTTTAAAAAAATCTGCGGTTTGTTCAGTATTAGTTCACTCACTTATTATTCGATCGCGTTTTTTCCTCTCTCACGCTTCAGTCGGTTGGTTGTCAGGATAAAAATTGAGAGCACACGAAATAAAAAAAAAGCAACAAATAAAGGAATAAAAGACCTGGATTAAAACGTGTCTGGCTGAGCTGCGCCAGGGTTGAAGGGGATGGGGTTCAACACAAAAAACAAACAATGCCGGCGAGCCGCAGGCGGTCTACAAGGCGAAAAAGAACTTCAAACATGGCATGAGGAGTACAGTTGGGAGTGGGGGCTGACGACGATTGAACAGATGGGTGACGCGGATTGGGGGGAGGAGGGAGAGGATTGATTCGCGTCTGCTCTCCTCGATGAATTGCGGAAACAAATGAATTCCGAGTGCGAGCAATACTGAGCAAAAGCTGAGTGGCAGCCACCCGAGTGGATTGGAAGTTGAGTATTTTGTAAATCTGTGACAGTGACAGGACTACGGCCAGGACTAAAATCTGACAGGACGAAATAAGGACTTATAAAAGACAATATCATCGCTTTAAATATATTAAAACAAAAAAAATTTAATACAATTAAAAATAAAATTGAAAAAAAAACCGGTTAAATTAAAAACCGGTTAACCGGTAGAAATTTTTAATTTTTTAAAATTAAATATTTTATTTAATAAAGTAGCACAACAATATTTTTATTTTGTAAAAATATAAAAACCGGTAAACCGGAAATGAAAAACCGGAAAAGTGGAAAAAAATTCAACCTAGATTGCAGGTTAAATTGAAATATGGGATAAAAATCGTATTTATTTCGTATGTCAGTTGTTTTCTGGTGGAATTTAATTTATTTTCGCAATTACAAACTTTCCCAACCGGAAGTTTACCGGTTGTTAGATTTAGATTGAAAATTGGAAAAACGCAGACTCATTTTCTTTTAACTTGGATTAATTCTTGTTAAGGAAACTACAATAAATTACTTTATTCCAAAGAAATGGTAATTTAAAAAAAAGGAGAACGGGGAATCTTCATTATAGATAAAAAGAACGGGGAAAATTGGGGAAACCAAGTAAATATATTTTAAAAATTCTTTTTTTTTTGTTAAAAATGATTTAATTATAAACATGTTTAGAAAATAAAAAGGGAGAACAGGGATTTTTAAAAATAAGGTGAGAAAATTAGAGAACGGGGAAATATACTTTTTTTTATTTAACCTCAAACACTATAAAAGGTTAGCAAAAAAACAAAAGTTTTGTGGCAAATAAAAATTAGAGATCGGGGAAATTTTCTTGGAGCAAAAGTTGGAAGCAAAAAGGAAGAAAGAAAAGTCGTTTGATTATAAATTCAAATTTGAATTGTTGAACATGAAGGCGCGAATTTGCGAATTATTCAAATGTAAGTTCCTCGACGCGAACTGAGGTCCTTTATAGGTCCTGCTGTTTATTTACATCCGTGAGAGGATGAAAGCGACGCGAGTGGTTTTCATTTCGCATTCACCGCTCACCTTTCAGGAGTTTGGCGGCGTCTTTATTAAATTTATGAAGTATTAATGAAATATAGATGAGATGCGCACACAGAACGGAACGCGCCATGGGGGGCCGATTTTAATTGGCAAAACTCGGAAGAAGCAGCGTCGAGATGTCGACATTTAATAATATTCATGTTCAAGCGCGAGATAAAAGTAAATAATTGCATTGCGATAGGTAGGAGGGAGCTTAGGATACTACTGTAATTCGGAGGAAAAGACAAAAACCAACTTCCCCGTTCTCCTATTCTTTAAAATTCATACCAACAACAAAAATAATAAGGGAAGTAAAGAATAGATGCAGTAAAACGGAAAGGAAAGTTTCTTTTTTGTTTTTAACAAGTTTTCCAGCAAACTTCCGGTTTTCCGGTTTTCCGGGTTTTAACAAAAACATCAATATTAATTGGCGCTTATTGTTTTATTTATATTTTTTTGAAAAATAAACAAAAATTATGATTTTTTACTAACCGGTATTTTTGATATCCGGTTAACCGGTTGTCTTTTAACCGGTTAATTTTTAATTAACTAAATAAAGTAAAAAGTCAAAACAATTATAAGTATTTAATTTTTTTTTAACTTAAACATAATTTAAGTTTTATTTCCCCAACCGCCCCTGTGGATATATATTGGGGGGCGGCGTAGAAAACCGCCTCTCGCGTCTGTATGCATAGGTAATGCGTTTACGATTACGTTATAATCCATTTGCGTTATTAGCCACGTTGTGTTTCCGTCCTTTTCCTGCTTCCTCCCTCCCCACTCCTCTTCCCCGTTCTCCATTTCTTTCTATTACTGTTTCTGTTTGTAACAGTACGTCGCGTGCGTTATAGAAATAGCTGCACGATGAGCTCAAAAGCTTAGCGTTTTCCTTGCTTGCTTACTTGCATCCTAGGTAAATGACGACGAAGTGAGGTTACGTTGTGAGGTTAGGTTAGGGTGCGTTAACGGTATTGGTTTTGTATGCTTCAAACAGAATTTACTCATACGCCTATTCTCCAAGGATTGCGTTACTATTATACCTCTTAGGGTTTTATTTATGTTTGCGCATGCCAACAGGACGATGTAGACAAATCAAACTAACGCAGGATTAATGACGTTGCGTGTGCGGGGGGTGGCTACACGACGGCTGTGGAGAAGGTTTCAAGCAGTTTGTTTGTAAGGATAACATGTGCAAATTAATTCAAAACGATTTACATAATTTATAATTTACTCTCAACTTCTTGGTTGAAAGTAAACAAAAACCGGTTAACCGAAAACCGGAAAATATTTATATAAAATCTCATAAATATGTTTATCTGGTAAATGTATAAGTTAAAAATAATAAAAAAATTATTTCTATAAAAAAAACCGGTTAACCGAAAAACCGGAAAACCGGAAAATTTACGAAAAATTTAAATAAACATAAATTTAATTACTTATATTTAAAAAGAATTACGAAAAATTTGGTTTTACATTAAATAACCCGGAAAACCCAAACCGGAAAACCGGAAAAAAACGGGAATTTGTAAAAAACGAAATTTTTTAAAGTGAAAATCAAATAAAACGTAGTTAAATTATTTTTTTAGAAATTTTTGCCGTAAAAATTAAATCGTCCTTGAAGTTATCCTTGTGAAAAGTCCTAAAAGCAGAATAAATTTTCCATTATTTCACATTATTTTCCATTACTAAACCATTATAAAGTCCGCTAGGTCCAAGAAGAGACACGCGCGTTAAAAATGTAAATTCCGCATTACTTGAACGTCTCGTCCTGTGTTCGTCCTTTAAGGACATCATGATTTACGTTAATTATCCAACGCGCACGCCATTGTGGCATTGTTTACACGACTAGCTTTTGTCCCCCCAACCTATACTCCCCAACGCTATCTCTCCCACCTCCCCCCTCTCATCCCTCTTCCTTCTTACCTTTTCGTCCTATTCGTCCTTTTCAGTCCTCACCGTCTAGGGACGTCTCAGTACACACTAAATTTTTAATCACCGACACACAAAACACGTAAATCTTGTAACTACTTTAAACTCCTCGAACGCATAAATTTAAATTCTGCTTAAAACCCCGTTTGTCCTTTTTAAGGATAATTAATTATTTACAATTTTTAATGGTTAAAATTAAACTTTCGATTTGGTTGTTTTGTTTTGCTTTGATTTATTAATGTTGTTTAATTGTTATCTTTTCGTCCTTCGTCCTGCGGCTTAATCCTTTTTGGGGTAAATAATTTAAAAGTTGGTAAGCCGACAAATACCGTCGCAACACCACCACAACCACATAAAGTTCATTAATTATTTTTCGATACGATATTCCACGCTGAGTTTTATTATCCTTTTGTCCTTGCTATAAACTGATTAGTGGAAAAACGGGGTGGGAAAACCATGATGGGGGTGAAATTCACATTGGGTGCAATTAATTTAAAAACCAGAACGTACGTATCGGCGTCGTCATTACAATTCGGTGGAGATCCTTTTCCAATTAGAAAAACAGGATCATTATCCTTAATTCCTTCAAGTTGAGTATTTGTTGTTTAAGGGTAGTTTAATTAATTTAATTAAATACTAATTAATATTACTTCTAAAAAAATATATTTTTTAAAATTTGAATAAAAATTATACCGGTTAACCGGTTATTTTATTAACCGGTGAAAAACCGTTATTTTTTCTGACATTTTTTTGGAAATTTTAAATAAAATTTACGTATTTCAGAAAAAAACGAAATTTAAACATAAAGTTGCAAAAAGTCCTTAAAAGGTCCTTAAGGACCTTAATGTAAAACCAATTTGTTTACAACAAAAAAAATCAATAGCTATCTACATTGTAATTGTAATCCTAGAGTTGCGTATTCCGCATTCAATAATTGCATTATCGTCTGACCAGACAGGATCAGGATCCAGGACGAAAGGACGAAATGGGAATTTGAACCAAAATCGGATTGTGCTTGTCGCCAAGCATCCGATACAATCAATATGCACTTGATGCACTAATGAAAGACTAATTTGCATTTGTTAGTATACCATGTGTCCAAAGTTCTGCAAAAATAAAAAATGAAAACTAACCGGAAGTGATTGAAGATTAAAATTAAAATATAATACTAATAAAAAATTGTTTTGTTATTAATAGCTAAAAATTAATTTTGATATTAATTAATTTTTAAAATTTTTTTTTGTGGAAATTTGTGAACACATTGTATGTTCATCCCCTTCGAATGCAACAATCGGTGCGTAGTGCGGTCATCGTGGGCGGTAAAATGGCAACCGCAATCCACAACACTGGTAATTAATATTTCCGGAGAATTTCCACTGATTTTCTCTCTCCAATCCCCGTCATCCCTTAAAATCTGATGGCAGTAAAGGGATGAAATTTGTAAAACAGTCATAAATCAGTTTTCGTCAGTCGTAAAACTTACGGTTTTATTTTCTACTCTCATTCAGTATGCAGGTTACAAATTCAATGGAAAACTATTCGAGCCAATGGAGAATAAGTGCGGGAAATTCGTCCTGGAAAACTTTCCAAAGTTCTAAACTTGTTTTAAACATCCAAGGTGGTTTTTTGTACGTCATCTTATTTGATCATAAACGAGTTATTTTGGTTCGATGCTATTGGCAGGACGTTTTTTTTTTCCTGCGACGTTTTCAATTTTTTTTCATTTCAAGTAAAGGGGCAAAGGGGGTGGAAAACGTATTTGCTGACGATGAAAGTCGCGATAAGTCACGACACACGTGTTGGCAGCATTCCAGACGCGCACAAAAAGGACATAAGTAAATTACGACATGATACAGCACGTTCGTCCTGACGACTTCTGACGAGTCCTGACGAGTCCTGATTTTGCATTCGTTCATACTCCTTCAAGCACTTTCACAAATTGCAGTTAAAAAAAATAATTTTATGATTAAAAACTTTCTTTCGCAAACTTTTTTATTCATTTCCGGTTTTACTGTTTTATTTCCGGTTTTCCGGATTTACCGAAAAATGATTTTTAATAACTCTTTTAAATGTTTTATTTTCTGTAATAAAAAATAAAAATTGTTACCAGTTTTTATTCATTTCCGGTTTTTGTACTTTTCCGGTTTTCCGGTTTTGAGTAATCTTGAAAATAATTTAAGCTATTTAGGTATTTAATTTCATGACTTTGTGGTTTAGTCACTCGGGTTTGGTTCGTTTAGTAAGTTCAGTGCTTTGAGTCCTGCGAGTCCTGCGTATCCTTAAGAACCAGTGTAGCACGACCCTTAAAACTATTCAACGATAGAGCAGCGCACAAAACTCGGAAGCGTAAGACTCTCAATGTTTCACTTCTTGTTGCTATCGCGATTTCTGAAAGCAAGAAACGCGCTTTTTGTTGCGAGGCTTTAAGGATTTCCGCAAGGATGTAGAAGGACGTTCGGGATAAAAGCCGGTAGGGCCTCTGCTTCTGATAAATTGAGAAACATTAGCGCCCGTTTTAGTTAGATTACATTTTGACCCTTATGCTGCGCGCACTTTGTACTTTTCCGGGAATCAACACAAAAACGTCTATAAATTTGTTATGGGATTCCAGGATAAACCGGAAGCAAGGATAATTTAACAATTTTAATGAAATGTTGAATTATTTATCTGTTGTAAGTAAATATATTAAGATTTACTTAATAAAAACGGATATTTTCCGGTTTTCCGGTTTTGAACAAAACCGGAAATTTACATAAAACATTTTTATTAAGTTTATTTTTTAAATTGTTTTGAAATTTTGAAGAAAAATAGAAAAACCGTAAAACCGGAAATCGGGTAATAACCGGTAAACCGGTATAATTTTTTTTGTTTTTTTGCGGATTATTGCAGTTTGTAAAAAAATATTTAATTCGGTCATTTGCGTTTCGGTTTTCATTAAGCACCCAAATGAAATGCTTTGCATGCAGGACACGTCCGGTTTTTCATACAGGACATTTTTATTCGTCCTTGTGTGTAGTTCACGCGCGCAAGCACGATGAGTGCTTTCATATGTTTGCTATCGGACCAAAACGTTTTTATTAATTTTTTTATACCTCCCTATAATTTTCCTCCTCCCCCCCCCTAACCCTTTTTCCACCCCTTACCACCCCTACACAATTCTCTGATTTTATTTTCCAGTATTACCCAAAAGATAATCCCGCACGTTTTTATTTGTATATTTATTTTCATTTTATATTTTAATGAAAATTTCCGGGAATTTTCACAATAATTGAAATTTTTTAGGTGAAATATTTAAGTAATTAATTTTTTGACTTAACTGTTTTACTTTAAGGATTATTTTAGATATATTCCCGCTTTTTATTTGAAAATTTCCGGTTTTCCGGTTTTGTAAAAAATGTGTTACTACAATAAAAAAAATGCTCTAAAATTAATGTATGTGTAAAAAAGATTATTTAAGTGTTTTTGTATGAAATTTCCGGTTTTCCGGTTTGGACCCCAAGACGGAAAAAATACAAAAAATTCTCAAAAATATATTTTTAAAATGATTTATTTTTTTTATTATATTTTTTAAATTTTGTAATCTTGGTCTTGGTCCTGATCTTGGTCCTGATCTTGTTCTTGATCCTGAGTCTCGTTTTCTTTTTGTGCATACATGAATTTGCCAAAAACGATGATCCAAAATGACATTTACGATAATCTGTTTCACACGCCGTCACCCACGCATCCTTCGGGACGTTACAATAAAATAAAACAAAAAACTCCTTCGTATCTTTACGTCCTATGTTATTTTTTTTTCTTTCACCAGTACCCTTTATTCTTATCTGCGCTCAGTTTGATGTCCGAACCATCACATTTCGCACAATGCCAGCATTTTATTCCGAGTTTTATGTTCGCATGCGTCATTTTTTCTTTCACCTTTTGGCACAGCCAGACGTCTCGAAAGATTTCCTCTTGCTTTTCGTCCTTCAGGGTGTAGACCAACAGCTTAAAGGATGTTTAGTTTACATGGACACGCATATCAAGCACAAAGATGAGATAAAATAGAATTTAAAATGTTTTAAAAATTTTTTGTCAAAAGAAATGTAAAACCGGAAAACCAGAAATTTTTAGAAAATCCCGATACCTGACTAAACAACAAAGAGATTTCCGTCGTTTCTTACAATTTTTGAATTTTTCAAATAAAAATTTAAAAAAAATAACAAACCGGAAAACCGGAAATATCCACTAAAACAGGTTAACTGAGTATTAAATTTCCTGTTTCGATTAAAACAATTTAAAAAATTATTAATAAATTACATAATAAAACAAACACAAAACCGGAAAACCGGAAATATTTTGATAAAAACCGGTTAACCGGTTGATAATTTGTTAACATTTTAAACCTTTTAAAATTAACAAATTTACGAAAAGGATAATTAAGTTAAGGGCATACCAAGTTAACCCCCACAAATTATTTGAGTGAGTTTGAGAGTCAAGGGAATGTATAGGGATGATTCGGGGTTAATTAGGTTGTGCTACATGACACCCCAGCCGAGTTTTTAGTATGGCGTATCATTTACGTTAAAACACAATTAGTTCTACAATTAAATAAAAATTCACCCTTTCACCCTAAATTTTTTATATTTAATTTTTACTATATAAAAAAATACAAATGGTGACATCTAGCGGAATATTTAAAATCAAACCTTTTGTTTTATTACTTTATAACCAATCTCCATAGACTAAACATCATTTGTTTTTTTTATTGATTTCGTTTGTTTTTTTTGTTTGTTTTGAAAAACAAACCCATAAATAAAACAACTGACAACACTTATATGAAAATTTAATTCAAAATACCAAAAAGCAGATGGCGTAAGTTGTTAGACCTAAAACTCACCCCCAAATGAACTTCAAAGTCATAACTAATATTCAAGATACATTCGGGAATAACTTATCCAATTAAATTGCAATCATTCAGATGGTAGTGCTCATGCATGTACATAAGAAAATTATAAACTTAATATCAAAATTATGAAATTTGCAATTCGGGGGTTGGCAGCTGCTGGTTGGCGGAAACTTGTTGAACATTTGCAATATTCCGGCTTTTACACAACCGTCGTCTAATTGCTTTTAAGAGTTTTACGACAGCGCAACGTCGAACATTAAACGCCGACGTGATTACATGTCGCGTTTTCCCTTCGGGCAACGCACCCCTGCAACCCTTAACCTGACTTGTCTCGCAATTATCTTGATTATGATTATATTGCGAGCTTCAGTTAATCATATTAAATTTTAACATTTCTATTCTTAATTTTTTTCAATTCAAACACATGGTATATGAAAGTGTTTGTGTTAATTTTGAACATAGGAATTTTTTATATAAAAAATTTAAAATTTAAAATTTTTTTATTGGTAACCATGGTTACCATAAAAAAAATAAAACATTTAAAAATAAATTTTGACTTTTCATTTGTTTTTTCTTGTAATGGGAAATCCTATGTTCAAAATTTGCACAAACGCTTGGTATTCCCAGGCGGAAAATTAGGAAATTGGAAAATAAAACCCGTATGCCAATTAACTAATGACGAGCACGCAATACGTAAACATACCTATCAATATCTCTTGTTTAGGGGTTGAAACCCCTAACAACGTTTGATTTGCTTTTAACTTGAAGCACATTGTATGTTAATTCAATTCAATCCGTCCTTTGACGAAGCTAGCATGCCAATATCCACAATTATCCCAATTATACGCATTAGTTTTTAGTCTCGTCGATGGTTTTTAATTTAAGGGTTGCAGACAACCCTGGGTGTTACGATGATGTTACATCAAGGGGGTGATATAAAGCGATGGACTTTGTACACAGGAATCTAGTTAATTGGCAATCGACGAATTGACGAAACAATCGCGATCGACTAAACAAAACATTTATTTGTTGACGAGAGGATGTATTGAAGGGTGAAACGATGTTTGATGTTTGATCAACCGATCTCGGGTGTTACCAATCGTGAAATTGTTTTTTGTGTTTACGTTCGAAAACAATACAGACGGCATTTGTTTGTTTGAGTTTTTTTTGTTTTGTTTTTGTCGTTGGACACATTTTGAAATTTAACTCATTTTTTCGTATAAAACTACACGAAACTCATAGTTTTAGTGGAAATATCCAAAAATGATTATAACAAAAGTTGTAGATAATTTAATTACCTAAATTTTACCTTAATAACATTTTTTGCTAGGACGCGCCCATTTTCAGATAATCGCGATAATAGATTAAAAATCAAATAAAGTCAGTAAAGTTTTTTTTATGATTTTCATAACAAAAACACAAAATTTTCCAATTTCTACCCCAAATTTCAAAAATTGTCTCTAACAAAAGTTGTAGCCAATTAACTAATAAACAATTAATCTCAATAACTTTTTTTGCTAAACCTCACCAGTTTTCTAAAAACCGCAATAATAAACAAAAACTTAAACCACAAACAAAAAATCTGTACATGTTTTAAATTAAAAAATCTCTTTTGTCCTTTGATCCTAAAAATAGTCCTTCAAACAGAACATTAAGTCACTTTTGGCTTGTTTTGCATCCTTTGATGTTTTCTCGTGAAGCTTATACGCTACAGCGGTGGGTGGCAGTGTGCACGCAATTAAATTTAACGGCCAACTACAAAAAGGACGAATTAATTACGAGAACATTTAGTGGCGCAAGGACTACTCCACAACACAATCCTAAACCGAAATGGTTCTGTGTACTGTTTTACAACCTTTACATGAATGTTGATACGGATTACGCCGCCTCCGCTCTACTCGTTACATCACACGACTTTGTTGCAGGATTCACTACGATTTCGTCCTTTTTTTAGTGTGTCCTTGCAAATAAAATTTAATATATTAAAACTCACTACCTTTCTTTAAACCAACGTATTTAAATTTTAAACATTCGGAAAGAATTCGGATTATCCTGCTAAATCCTGCTACAATTTAATTAAAAATTTCTATACATTTTGAGACAAAAATGCACTCGTGCATTGAAGCACGTCTCTGCTACACGTCCCTACCTAGAGAATTTGATCCTGAATCCTCAACCTGATCCTGAATCTTGAATCCTGCAGGACGGAACGAAGCAACCAACAAAATTGTGCATACGTTTTTCCTGCTTCCTGCTAGCACTCTGAATATTAAGATGTATAAGACTTTACGTGAAAACATGTCAGAATTACGTCACGTTTTTGTTTTAATAAAAAATTTAACAAAAAATAAACAAAATTCAAAAATTGTAAAGTAGCGCCATCTACATTTATTATTTTACAATGTATTCCAGTTTTCTACAATGTAGTCATGGTTATATTCATTTGTTTTCATTCACCACCAAGTTTTGTTTGAGTAAACAAAAACAAATGAAAAATAAACTTCGCATATTGATTGCTATATTATTGTGTTGATTGTCAATTGTTTTTTTGTTATTCACTACTTCTATTTGTTTGTTTTTTGTTTGTGTTATTTTTTTAAATACAATGTATTATTATGATCCTGAATATCCTTGAGATAAAAAAAAAGTTATGATATTCAATAATATATTCACGACGACATAAAAATTTGTCGAAACATATTTATTGCCTCTCACTTGTCATGCATGGAACAAATGCTTGGCGCAGGATCACAGGATCAAATTGTGCTCGTCCTGATCCTGCGCCGTCGACATTTTTCATGCAAATATGTCCGACGCGGGAATAAATGGCATGTGTCGAATGCAATAAGCGCAAAACGAATAAGAAAAAATTTGATAGCAAAAAATATTTTTGGTCCTTGGTCCTTGGTCCTGTTTTAGTCCTTAATGTCCTTAATTTAGAAAAATAATGTATACAACAAGAAATGTTTAGGAATATAACTTTTTGTTTTATTTTTTTGAAAAACAAATTTTAGGACAAAAACAAGGACAAAAAAAGGATGAAATCCTTAAATTAAAAAAAATAAATTGTGGTTTTGTGATTAAATGAAACTGTAAAGTACGTAATGAAATCTTTAATTGTTGAATTTATCTGTTTCAGAATTGAGTGCAAACAAGGATAATATCCTGGAAATTGTAACACAAGGATCTGTGCGTCGGGTGAAGTTAACGATGACCAACAACGCCGTGAGCAGCATCCGGCGGAATGTGCGACCGGAACTTGTAATATTCGTCCTGTTGCTAGTTGTTGGCTTTTGTGAGTCCTTTGTCCCAAATAAGGACGTTTTGTCCTTGCCCAAGACAAAAACAACCAATAACCCAAAACACATCAAAGTCACTTCGGATGAATTTTATAGTAAAAATCATAATTTTGATCCGTTGTCCTTGATCAAGGATAATGAAATCAAAAAGGATAATAAAAAATTTCAACACAAAAAACGTATTAATGTTAATAAGAAGTTTAAGAATAAAAATAACAGAGAAAAATTAAATTATTTTATGTCAAAATTTGATCCTTCAAGGATAATGAGTCCTTCAAATATTTCATTAATCGGATTGAATTCAAGGACATACGCAAAGGTTGGAAGTATACCGATTGCGGAATTAATTGACGAATCATTGCCGCATCCTGCAACTCGCAGGACGATTTACAGGACGAATGGGATTCAAATTAAAGCGGGCGTAATTAAACGACGGCGGCGCACGGCCACTGAAGAATACCCTCGGTCACAATCACCGCAAAAGGAAATAAAAAGCTATTATCCTGCTGGTTTAACGGAAAGTCCTGAAACAGGATCTGGGAATGAAAATAAAACTATTGGGCATGTGGTACCTAGTTTTGGGACTGTTGTAAAGATAGAAAGTGAAAAGAAAGAACAAAAATTAAAAAATCTTTTTTTGAAGGATAACTCAAGGACTGGCAGGATTACAAGGACAAATGAGGGTGAAAATAATGAAGGTGCAAGTACAACAAGTGTTTCACCGGATTTAAATGTAGAACATTTTTTGACAACGTCAGGACCTTTAAGGATAACGAAGAATAAAAATTCTGACACTCCTGCAGGACGTCCTGAAAATTTAGGGATAACGATAAAACCTTACGAAACTAATCAAAACATTATAAATATAAAAATAAATCCTGGAATACAAACGGTAAGTTTTTTGTTTTTGAATTTAAGGATTTTAAGGACGAAATTATGATTTTAATTAATTTCTAGGATTCGACCACAATTACTACATCTCCTACGATTACGCCTCAAATAACTGTTGCACCCACATCACCAGCGTTGACAGCGTCAACAACAGAAAGGACTGTTTTAAGGACGATTTCCAGGACTATTTCGCCAAGCGTGACATTTACAAGTACAACTAAAAGTTTGCCAAGAACTACTAAACCGATGGGTACTAGCACAGACAGGACGCAGACTTTAATGACAACAAGGATAACTTCAAGGATAACGACAATGTCAAATGAAATGTCAATAAAACAGGATACAACTAAGCAAACAAATATTAGACATCTGGAGTTGTATACAGATCCTACTTTAGGTAATATATATTTAATCATTTCAAGGATATTAAGGATAATTTTGTATAAACAAAAAAAAATGATTTTTTTAATATAAATAAATTTAGAACATTCTGAAGTTATATACAACTTTTTTCCGGTTAAAATCGGACTTTAATTAGTCATTGTAACCTAAAAAATTATAAAGGATAATAAAAAATAAAGACGTAGAATCTGTAGCTTTAGTCCGATTTTAATAAAATTTAAAATATAAACGTTTCTTAACATTGTAAACAATTCTCTAGTCTCAAAATGTTATTATCCTTAATATTAAGGATTTTCAAGATACTAATTTTTGATTTTTTTCAGATCCTTTTCTGTTAACAACATTAGAGTCTATAAAACGTCCCAAAACACCTGACGATAACCAATTGGGTTTTCCTTGGCCGGTAAAAAAGGAAGCTGTAATGGAAGGTGATATTGTCCTTGGAGGACTAATGATGGTACACGAACGTGAAGATTCAATCACTTGCGGTCCAGTTATGCCTCAAGGTGGAATACAAGCATTAGAAGCAATGTTGTACACTCTGGACAAACTAAATGATCCTGCGCCAGGACAATTACTACCCAACATTACCCTGGGTGCTCATATCCTAGATGATTGTGATAAGGACACCTACGGATTAGAGATGGCTGTTGATTTTATCAAAGGTAAGTTTTTTATTTATTAATTAATTTTAAAAAAAAACTAAACACTTGGTATATTTTTTTTAAAACATCAAAACACATTGTATATATTGTGTAATATTAGTTGATTTACGCACCAGAGTGTTGTGCGCTCAATTAAATAATTCGCGTCTGCTTTATCTCGGCGCGTACAGCACAGCACACATTTGTTTTCGGGGGCGGCGACGCACTACAAATCCGGAACCGGTAATGCGCCGCCACTAATAGTAAACTAATGCTGTTTAGCTTGACGCACGTCCGTATAATGGAATTTTGCTACCAAGCGAATAATAGAAACAAAGTGGGGTAGTATAAAGGGGCGGTAGAATAGAGGGTTGCAACATGTTGCAATTAGCACCTTGCATTGTCCACAATATAGATGTGGTTTTACTGCCAATCAAATTGACGCAATCAACACAACGTGAGTATTTTGTTTGTTTTGTGGACACTGGCGACATCTAACGGATAATTTTTTAACTATCGTGAAACAAAACACTAATAACAAAGTGATGTTATTAGTTTGTATATAAACACCACACAAAACAAAACAAAACAAAGGTAGTAGGTTGTGAAATAAAACAAATGACAATCAATACGAAACACAAAACAATCGATTTGTTTTGTTTTGATTGTTTTGTTTTACTACTTGCGTGTCACTGATCTGATTACGAGTATTTATAATCATAGTGTGTTGTTTGGTTTTCTTTGTTTCTGAAAAAAAAAATAAAAAAGCAATAAAGGAATAAAATTGTTGCCATGCCGCATGGTTCATAAAAGTTGACATTAGCCGCACTCGCCGTTGCGGTTTTTTTTTGCGTGTTCGTAATAAACCCGTAGAATTCAACAGGATAGAGAATACAGGACAAAAAGGACGATAGGACGGTGGGTGGTTTTACAATATCTGCATGAATGAATTCCGGATGGTATGTTTTTTTTTTGAAAATAAAAAAAGCGAGCGTTTAAATTAGCGATACAATTTAATTTTAGGATAATAAAGGATAACACAATCCAAGGATAATGGACGCAATAAAAATATGTAGGATTTTATTGGAGGTTAAAATTTTTAATTACAAGTTTACAATTTTTTATTAGTATTTTTCAATTGTTTTTTTTTTCGATTAATTATTTAAAATAAACAAAATAGTAATTACTCAAACAAATAAAGTAATTAACAATTTAATTAATTTTTTAATAGGTTTCTAGTATCGTTAAATGAGTTTTACTTTATTTTTAATTATTTTAGGTTTAAAATTTAAAGGATAAACATTTTTTTTTAAATATATTTTTGTGGAATTAATTAAATTTAATTAATAAAAATGTTTAATTAAGTTTTAGGTTCGGGAGTTACATTTAGTTGAATTAGTTTTTATCTGAAGGTAATTACATTTTTTTTCTGGATGAAATTGGATAAAAACTGTGGATTTTACGTTAAATATATAACAAAAAATAATAAAAAATAATAAAAAATAATAAAAAATAAGGACGTAGAATCCGTAGTTTTTATCAGAATTTAATAAAATTTTAAATATATACATTTTAAAGCATAATACACAATTCTCCAATTAAAAAATTATGTTATCCTTGAATTATCCTTTTCAAGGATAGCATTTTTTTTGGATAATTTAACTAAATTAAATTATTTTTTTTGTAATTTACTTTCTTTTATTATATTTGCGATAATTTGTTTTTATTTAATCCTAAGTATGTCCTTGTTGTGTAATGTCCTGTCGATTTGGTGAAAGTACCGGACAGTTGATCGATTCGCCATTACACTCGGATACGCCGGACACACTCCAGCGATCCTACAGCAGAACTTTGAACCAATACTTTGCGGCGAAATGAACAAAACAGGATGTGGCCGGACCCAAACAGGACGAAAACAACACAATACACTGTTCCGGCGTGCGGACAAAGTTAAGTAGGATAAAATACAGTTTGAAGGACACACCGTTTTGTAATGGGATAAAACAAGCGTTAGGTGGGTAAAAACGGATCAGGATCAGTATCGAGATAAAGAGGAGAATATATCGCAACAAGGACGAAAACCCCAAACGACGATATTATATTATACAAAATGTATTACGGCGCGTGGTTTGGAAGTGAAGTGGTATTAATCATATTAAATGATGTTAAATGACGTTAAAGGATATTAAGGACTTTTGGTCCTTGGAAACTATTAAATTTTGATTTACATAAAAAAAAAAAATTATGAATAATGAAATTAATTTATTTGTTTTATAAAATTTATTATTTTGGGTTTTCCGGTTTTCCAGTTAGTTTATCCGGTTTTCCGGTTTGTAATTTCCGGTTTCCGGTTTGAAAAAATTTAATAATTAAAATAAATTTTTATGTTAAACGTTAAAATTTACAGTTTTGACATTAGTTAACAGAAACCGGAAAACTGGTAAACCGAAAAACCGGAAAAATGTACAAGTTTTTCACGCTGTCATTCTCATAAAGATAATCTTTATCTTGGTGGCTGGATGTTTTATGTAAGATCATCTTATCTTTTACTTGACTTTTATTTTTATTTCGTTTTTCCGTATTTCGTATTCGCGCCTTATGAGATGGCGTTACTTGAGTGGCAATAGAAAATGGCGGCTGCGCTTGCCTGCGGTGAAGAGCAGAGAATATAAAAGTTTATGGTTTTCATAAAACGTGAAGCGTATACGCTATTATGTCGTTCAACAAACGTATAAGTAGTTTATTTCGCGTCTAATTACGAATTGAATCATTGCGACGCTTATTTGGTTGTTTTGTTTATGTTCATTGTTTTCTACCTTTACTTGTTTGTCATTTCGTAGGACAATAATCTTTTGTTTCTGTTTTCTGTTTGGAAAGAAAACATTCTTGTGTGTTTAGTGACTTCTTGACTTCATTTGTTTGATTGTTTGTTTGTTTTATGTTTTTGTTTTTAGTTACAGCAACAAGATGGCGTTTATTAAGCAAATAAAATCAAGAAACTTAATTAAAATTTTTGACGTTTGACGTTAAATTTTATGAGTAATTTAATGTTTAGGAATAAAAATTATAGGAAAATGTTTATAGATAACACAAAAGGTGATATTAATTTATTAGTTGATTTTAAGGACAATAATAAAATAGTTAAAGACGTTTTTAAAGATTAAATTTTGTAAGGTATTAAAGTGCAACTCTTCATCTACAAAATAAAATTTAAAAAATAAAAATTGGTTGATTAGTTTAAAAGATATGTCACTTTTTCCATGACGTGTTTTAATAAACAAAAAAACAAAAAACAAAACATTCCATAGTTTTAGGTGGAAACAAAATATTTGAGTTATAATTAAACGGAAAACAATTGATTCCAGACCCGAAAAACAGAAAACATTTGTTTTTGTTTGTTTCGTTTGTATATTTTGGCTTCAATCCCAAATGTCGAAACTTCGACAAATTTTTTGTTGGATTTCATCCGAACACAATGACTAGTAAAACCAACAACTAACAAACTAACAAAGATATAATACAACCAGGCGAACGATGTTTTCATGGAAATGAAAAATCGGAAAAACGTAATACAAACAGTCGAAAACACATGTGGAAAACTCCACATTAAGAAAAACAAAATAGGAAAGCATTCAACGTTTTGTAAACCAAATACGAATGGAAAAATATTGGATGGAGGAATGTAACCACAAAAAAACATTAAATAAATGAAATAAATGAAGGATAAATAAAAAGAGGAAACTAAAAGAAAATATTTTATTTAGGAAAATCGACAAGATGAAATTAATTAAAGAGAAAAATAATACGGAGCAATATAAATAATAAACGTTCATATTTTCGTATTTATTTAATAACTAATAGTTATTAAATAAAAAAAAAAAAAAAAAAAGTTGGAAAACATTAGAAATCAAAATAAACGAAATAAATGTTAACATTTTACGCTCCGATTGTACACAGAGCGCCATCTGGTGTTGTTAGTGTAAAGCTAAGGGTAGTATTGATTTTCTCCATGACAAAACAAAACAGAACGTTGTACTTAATAGCGTTACTAACGTTTAAATATTTCACCACTAGATGTCGATTTGTATACTAAAACAAACAAATATAATAAAAAAATGAAAATAAAATTTAATAAAAAAATAAATATAAACAAAATAAATAAACACTACTAATATTATTTATTAATAATTTAATAAATAGTAATTAAATATTTTAATTTAACCTTTAATGTAATTTATATTAGAATTATTTGTTTTATTTATTTATCGTCAATATTAAATTGTAAATTGTAAATCAAATTCAGTTGAATTGAGTTATATTGATTGAACTTTGCACTTTTGATTATTGACTTTTCGAATTCGAATTGACTAATGACCGAAAACAGCACTCAGTGGACAGGATGTAGTGGCAACAACAGCAGCGGCAGGAGCAGCAGGAAACTTATGGGAGAGCAGGGCGATTATGCAGAATTAACAACAGCGCAGCACAACGCGAGCATTATGTGTCATACATAGTAACGCGGAAATTAATGTTTAATTTATTGCACAATAATCGTGTGCGCTTTGTCGTTGCTCACCGGTTATATAGGCAAACAAATAAACACCAAACTGATGTTCTGTGTATATTTGGTCGCAGACGCAACGGACGGCTTCCATTCAGACGTTTGAATAGCGTATGGAATTCATGCGGCAAATTTTAGCATTGCATCAACAATTAAACTAAACTGACTTAATTTTTATTTAATAAAATAAACATAAACAATACACAATAAAAACAATGATAAATATTAAATAAAAAATTTAAGATTATAAATTAATTTAATAGAACAGTAAAAAAAATATAAATAATTTGTAGGTGTATGTGTTAAAAACGGTGCGTAATTGTTAAAAATTAGTAGCTTTTAGTTCATAGATGGCGTTAGGTGATGTGACAATATTATTTTTATAAATATTTTAAAAAAATATACACAAAAACACTAGTAGTGATTAGTTTTCTGTAATTTTAACCTAAACATTTTGAAAAAAATTAAAAGTTTTGGTGCTAGTTGTTCATAGATGGCGCTACTTTTTATTTCTATGTTTTATATGAAAAATTATTTCAAAAACCGGACACCAATCCGGAAACGGGAAATTGATAGTTTTCTGTAATTTTAACTAAAAAATCATGAGAAATGGTTAAACTTTTGGTGCTAGTTATTCATAGATGGCGCAACTTGATATATATTAGAGTTTATTGCAAAAAAAAACTTACAAATTACTTACATAGATATTAAAACAAGTAATAAATATGAAGAAATGTAAAATGACTCAAGTGATAATTCCTTCAAATGACATTTATAACTTGAATTACGTCAAAAACCTCACTTAAACCTTAATGACAACAATGATGGCGTCCATTTTTAATGACTCCGAACTGACGTAAAACTTCTCTCCACCATTTGGCTGCTGGGTGGATGGCTGGATGCCGCGACAAAACTTTCTGTGAGTTCTGGATGAATGCTAACGAGTACAAGTGCACGTGCAGATAACGACATCGCGAGACGATGGAGATAATCGTCATGGCACTCAGACATTTTCGCACGCGAATCGTTTTAATTTTAATGCCCCAGCGTCATTATTTACCAAACGTCCCGCTGAGTTTAGTTAACTCCAAAACTAGGTTATTTAGGTTAATCATACCAACGCCATCTATTAATAACATTAAAAACTTTAAGCATTTAAATACTTAATCAACTAACTAATATTTAATTTTTAATACTAAAATTAAATTCACTAGATAATAATAGATGGCGTTAGTAGACGCTGTTAACCTTAAATTTCATATTTTTAACCTTAAAACTTTGCTACTAATGCAAGTTTTTAGGTTAAATTTATGATCTGAACACGTGGTGTTGTGTCCAGTAGTAAAAACATGATTTACATGTTTTGTTTGTTAGTTCTTTTGTTTGTGCGTCTTCTTCCGGGGAGTTTGTGACATTTTAGGACACTGTTATTGTTTTTTTTTTGTTTTGGCGGACATTACATAACAACTATGTTACCAGCACAAGTGCACAACTGTGTGGCGGGGGTTTTGCGTCCGAAGAATAAAATTTACGATCGCAATTTATTCGCAGCACACAGATTTCATGCATTCAGTTTTTATATTGGATCCGATTGCATTACTTCGCTACGTCCAATAACAGCGAATGAAATGCAATCCGATGGAAAAATATTTAAATGTTTGATGACTTTATGTGTGTGTGTGTGTGTGTGTGTTGTCACTTTGTACTTTGTACTTTCAACAACCTAATCGATACACGGATCGTAGTGCCATCAGCAATTTAATTAAACACAAATTACGTTTTTTGTTTCATTTTTAATTCCCGCTATTAAAGTCGAAACAAACAAAAAAAAAACAAATGAAACAAATGAAATAAACAAGTTTTGTTATTGAAACAAAATCTAAAGGAATAAGTATTTGTTTTGTTTTGTTTTGTTTTTCTTTATCACAAAACAAACAAGTTTTGTTTTTGTTTTTTTTTTGTTTTGTTTTATGTAGATGGGAATAATTTGTGTGTATTAAACCTTGAATAGTCAGTCTTAAGAACACCACTATTGCTGGGTTGTTGCGTCTCCTTGTCGTCCTGTCTTGTCGTGCTTAGTGCTTAGAATTGCAATGGAGTAAAGGACGTAATAGCGTGTAATGTGCGCTTGGAGCACATGTGAGGCTCGATTACTAATTCTAATTCCAAAACTAATTGCAGCCGCCATTGCGATGTTGCCGAATAAATTGAGGAAGGATTCGGTAGCGAGGGGGTGAAGGTTAGGGGAGTAAGTAAGTTGGTAAGTAAGTCGTCAGGATCGAGCGACGCACATTTGGCTGGGTGGAAGATTAACGCGGTCGGAAACGAATTGCGAGCGTAACTTGCAAATGTCATTAAAGGACAATTTGAGGTTCGGGTCTTAAACTAAACGCAATAAAAGTAATATAATTAAGTATACTTAAGAATAAATATAAATAATTAACACTTTTTTTTGGTGATAGTGAAAGTTTATTAAACAAATATTTAAGTTTGTCAGAATTTGATATATTACTAAACCGGAAAACCGGAAATTTTTAATTTTTTGTGGTTTTTTACTTTGAATATTATTAATATTATTAATAAGAAGTAAAATTATTTTAAATATAATAAAAATAACAAAACCGGAAAACCGGAAGTTGATACTTTTTTGGGTTATTTTTGTTTATTTTTATCTTTTCCTTTAAATTTAACAGAAAAAAATAATTTAACATGTTAAAACTTGAAAATTACAAAACCGGAAAACCGGAAAACCAAAATTTTTTGAAAATTTTTGTGTTTTTTCCTTTAAATAGTACTGTTGATTAATAAAAACTAAAAATATTTAAAAAATAACTAAAACAACAAAACTGGAAAACCGGAAATTGCTATATTTTTTCTCTAAAAATTCCAATTTTATAACGAGTAAGATATTAAATTAATTACCAAACACGAGTCTAAAACCAATGAAAGATATTAATAGATTGCGATCATTTTTAATGTTTTTTTTGTTGCCGATGTAATGTGTGTTGCGTATGTGGGGGTTGTTTTTGACGTTTCGTGTGTTGTTGATGTAGTACTCTGAGCGGGTGCGCCGCCGTGTCTACCGCTGCCTGCTGCCATCATTGAAGGCAGCCGCTCCCGTTCTTTCGTTCAGTTCAACATCAGTGTTGCAAACGCGTCCGTCGTCGGCGGTTGTTTGCCGCCTCACCGTCGAGATTTATAACACGCGTGCTTTTTCGCGTGTTTTACACTACAACTTTCTCCAAACATATCTAGGATTTTATTTAAATTTTTATTACAAAAAATATTTTATTTATAGTAAGCAAATTTTAACAAATTAATTTTTTCTTTGAAATTTTTTTTTGTTTAAACAAATTTTACTTTTATAATGGAAAATAACCGACAAATTTGGGGCGAGTGGTTAAAACATTTTGTAAATGTTGTTAAGTTTGTTGAAAGTGATGTGTTAGTGTTGGACAATATTGGAATAAATGAAAAACTATTTATTGGTTAATTTGTTATCGTTAATTAATGAATTAATTATATAAGTTTACACAATTAATTATTTGGTAAGTATTTTGTTATTTGTTTATTAAAAATAACATAAATATTTTGCATTATCTTTAATAATTTACTAATATGTACCAAAAAATATTTAAAAATAATAAAAATTGCAAACCGGAAAACCGGAAAATTTTAATTTTTTTGTGATCAAAGGCTTTAAAATTTATTTTTACTTACAAAACTTGTTTCAACTTTAATAATTTGTGAAAAATTAAAAAAATATTAAAATTTAACAAACCGGAAAACCGGAATTATTAATTTTTTTGGGGCTGTACACTCTTAAATTTTATTATTAATAAAAATAACAATAAATAAATACTAAAAGTTTAAATTTTTTTCAAAATTCCCGAACCGGAAAACCGGAAAAAGCACTAATTTAAAGTTTTTCACCTTTAATTTTTATTTTATATTATTAAAATAAGTAAAACTATAAAAAGTTAGTTTAAAAAATAAAAAAATTAAAAAATTAAAAAACCGGAAAACCGGAAATTGTATTAGTTTTAAATTTTTTATCCTCAATTTTACTATATATTATTAAAAAATTAAAAAATAAAATAAAATAAGTGTCAAAATCTAAATATTTAAAAAATGACAAAACCGGAAAATTTTAATTCAATTTAATTTTAATAAATTTTAACCTTAAAATTAATTTTTTAATTAAAAATATTTAAAAACAAACCGTGAAATGTTAAAAAAATGCAAATAACAAAACCGGAAAACCGGAAAAAACAAAAAAAAATCAATATATATCTAATTTTCCTAATTTCATGAGTTTTGATTAATACTTTGAAAATAATTGAGGTCACATAACTCAAATAACCTAACTAATCATTACTTATAATGATTATGATTTTTTTAGTTTTTGGTTAAACACAATTCGTGCGGTTTGGTAATGTCCATAATGTCCGTAATGCGAGTAATATCTTTGATTATTAAAAATGGCTAATTATCAGCTTGCATGCCGCCTCCAATAACCACAAACCAGTCATACCAACATACTAATTTATCTTGTTTCAACCCTAACCTAAAAAAAAACAAACAAACAAAAACACCTAATAACTCTACTAATTATAATGTAAACTGTAAAACAAAAAAATCTACAGTGTTGCCATCTGTCTACAAACCCTCTCAATTTCACTAGCCGTAACCTTAATGTAAAACTATAAATTTACGCAAAACTTAAGTGAACTTAACAAATCACACTTTTGAACACTTTTGTCCTGTCTGGTGTGTTTTCGCGGCGGGTACGAAACCAACCCCTAAAGTCAAGTTACAACCATCATCACAACCGCGCGCGGTGGTTTCGGTATGGAAGTTGACGAACTTCGCGTCCGAACTAAAACGTTCGAAGTGCCTAAGTGCGCCCGTGATATTAATGTCCCAGACGGGACATGCCACCCCAAATTTTCCAAAGCCCGAGAAGTGAAGAAAATGACGAAGGCGCTAGGTGTACGCCGATCGGGAAGTTTGACAAGTTTAAGCGATGAGTTAATACTCACTGAATATCGCCGTCGACGTTTACAGCTAATTACTAATTGAAATTGAAAACACCGTCATTATATATCTAACGTCACATTAATTTGAAGGTTAAAACACAATCACATAAAAAACAAAAAACAAACAAACACAATTTTTGTAGCAAACACTTTATTTGTTTTGTTTGTTTTTGTTTTCCTTCTTATTTTTTTGTTATGTCGAAGTTATTTTATTTGCAGTTGTCTGTAAAATATTTTGAGGGTGCAGCCAGCATTACATAACCACACCATTTGCCACCCTTACACCCTTGGTTCGTGTAACATCGCGCTGTATCGATTTCGTATCAGATATCATCACAAATATCATCAAGCAAACCGCAATAATAATACACATCACATAATAACGTCGTGTTTTGTTTTGTTTTGTTATTTATCTACCATTATCATTATCATAACTTCAGATTTTCAGTTGTAGATGGCGACACTTTGTAATATTTTTGTCAACTTAATTTTATTTAGTTATTAATTAAAATATAGTTGTGACAAGAGAATATCCTAGATAACAAGGATAACTGAATAACTAGAAAAACTCGGAGTGGAACGATAAAGGATAATAGGATAATGCGTTCCTAGCCGCATGTTGAAGGGTTGTTGGTTGTGGTTGTGGTGGATTTTAATTTAAATTCAGCACTCTTTTATGTGATTATCTCGTTCGTTGGAAAAGTTTGTGAATTGCATTAAAAGAGGAGAAAAAGATTACGCGGAAAACTGTTAGACTGTGTTAAACTGTAAACTGCGCAGGGAAAATCACGAGGGAAAATTAAAATTAAAATGAATAGGAGTTAAGTTGGACGTACGTAAATGATACAAAGACAAACATTGGGGAAGAAAGAAAAAACGATGCACGAGATTAAAGTTGAAAATTAAATGTAGGGAAATGAATAGGGGAGGAAGGTTTACAGTTTTTGGGTGGAGGAGGTAAGGGGTTGATGATTAGTACTCGGAAGGATATTACTAAGTTGTAAGAATTTTTTTTGTGTTTTTTTTGTTGGTTAATTTAATTAACGATTACTTGAGAATTAATTGAAGTATTACGAAATGATTTTAATTAAGGGTGTTTGTAATTGAGTTATTCATGTTTTTATTTAAGGATTATTTTATTACCTCCCTTATTTAATAAAATAATCCTTAAACTAAAAGTGATAAAATTATTAAATTTGTTGTATCTTTTTTTTAAAGTTATAAATTGTTTTGTATTAAATGTTATTTTATTGTTAAATAGTGTGCCTTTAACTTAGGTTTTAATTCAACCCCTTATTTTTGATGATAACAATAAATTGTTTATTTTATTTACTACTTCAATCAAAATAGTAATAAAACGACTTTTGGAAGAAAATTAACTGATTGCTCTTTTTTGAAGTCAAAAATAAAATA
This sequence comes from Atheta pasadenae, assembly GCA_030264155.1. Lineage (NCBI taxonomy): Eukaryota > Metazoa > Arthropoda > Insecta > Coleoptera > Staphylinidae > Atheta > Atheta pasadenae. Next base: position 1,385 of record JARJDS010023961.1, on the reverse strand, counting down.
GTTTAAATTATTTAACAAAATTGATTTTTTTAATATAAAAAACTCAACTTTTAAACTTTAAATAAAAATTTAAAAAAATAAAATTGATACATTCAGTAAAAAGATATTAATTATTTTGTAAAAGATGACAAAAATCAATTAAATTTTTTCGTTTTAACAAAAAATTATAATTTTCTAATTTATTAAATTTTTCTTACTTTTTTAGCATAAAAATTTGAATGCCTATATTTTTGTCCTCCGTTTACAAAAACTTGCCAAGGACAAAGGATCAAACACAACTCGATTATGCTTTATGACGTTATTCTTTTTATCGTCGACAAAAAAACCATTCATCAACCATTGTGTACAAACCCATATCAACTAAAATTATGAATGGATAAAACCCCCAATAAAAAACGTCGATAACCTCCCTAAAAAAAATTAAGGATAATGCAAAATATTTTTCGGTGAAAAAACATAAAAATTTATTTACTCAAATAATTACTTTTCAGCTCAAAATCATATCTGATCCTTAAAAACATATCTCTTTAACCTCAAATACAATGTCCTGGATACAAAATATCATAATCCTGATCCTTATCACTTTTGTTAGAAATATTTATTGCACAAAACACAAACACGGCCGCCATCGCGCGGCGTTTGCGTACAAAGAAGACTTCCTGGAGGAGCACATACATGACGGATTGAATTTAGACGGGACGATAGATGGCGTTGGCGTTAAGCATCACATACGTCATCAACATGGCGTTAATATGGTGTGGCCAATCAAGAAGGAGGCAGTGGTGGAAGGCGACATCGTGATTGGGGGGTTGATGATGGTTCACGAACGCAAAGATTCTGTTGTTTGTGGACCTGTCATGCCGCAGGGTGGTATTCAAGCGCTGGAAGCCATGTTGTACACTTTGGATAGACTGAATCATGGCGACACTACCGGCACGTTGCTTCCGGAAATTAAATTGGGCGCCCATATTTTGGATGATTGCGATACTGATACGTATGGATTGGAAATGGCTGTTGATTTTATTAAAGGTAATTTTTTAATTATTAGTTAGGATTAGTAAGTGATGTAACGCCATCTATAATGTGAAACGTGGGATTTGAATAGCCATATACCATATAGATGCAGTATAAAGTTTATGTTGAGCTTTACGCAAAACTTAAGGGTTGTACCAAAAAAAGTTACTAAGATAAAATGTTTATTGGTTTATTGGGTATTAATTTTGTTAGAAACATTTTGTATATTATTAATATTTATGGTAGTTTTTTATTGTTTTTATTAAGAAAACAAGTTTTGTGTTGATTTCTATTTGTGATGGTGTTTTTTGCGTTTTAAACAAAACTGGTGCTATTTAGGAAAAAATGTTACTAAGATAAGATGTAGACAA